>VXAL01008751.1:128484-153832 GCA_013399475.1 Chauna torquata
GAGGAAGATGACTAGACTCTTTCTAGCACAGGTGTTGTCATTATTAAAGATTTCAGTTTTTCCCCCTCATCTTGATCCCAGTCATTGACTTCTCTCTTTTTTTTTTCTGTATTTTTGCAGAGCAGTTAGTCACAGTATGAGTGAGTAAGGAGACTCTTCCTAACACCCTCCACAGGTGGTAGCTTGCAGGCAATGCTGGGGAGGAAGAGCAAGGACAGCATTAACCTAACTAGCTGGGGCAGTGAAAGAAGTGCAATGCTTAGTATAATAAAATAAAGCAGGTGTTCAAGAATAAAATTTGGTTTTCACAGATGCATTTTCTGACTAAAAGTTCCTCTGCAAGAAGCTCCAGCTGAGCTTCTCAACAGGTTTACCACATGGTCAGGGCATGTTTTTTGTGTTTTGTTTTTAATTTTATTTTGTATCAATGTTTTTCAGATGGGAATAAAATCATCTTAAGAAAGTTTTCATTTATCCCTCTTCCTTCCTGAATCAGCTTGGCAGCAAATGCGTGAAGTAGTAACAAAAGTCAAATGGAAAGACTTTTAAATGATGTTGCAACAGTGGATGCTACTTACAGAATATTACTAATATCAATTATTTTCAGAGGTTTCCTCAGCAACAATGTGGATCAAACGAGCAGATGCTGAGAACGTTAGAGGCCAAGCAAAATATTTCCTCTTTCTACAGACAAACAGTCCCTTTGATACTCTCATGTTCACTGACTCTAGAGTTGCTTTTTGTTAAAAGCCTGACAATAATCACTGAACTCGCAAGGACTGGCAAACCTGAAAATCTGCTGTAAATCAGAAAACCTTGCAGAGAGGTTTCCAGAGCAATGCTGCCACTCTTGGCGAAGGTGATTAGATTTTGACAGAGAAGGCAAACTCCAAAGCGCTTCTTATTTTCATCCACTGGGAACAGGAGCATCTAGGAAACCCTCTTGGTGCTGTGAATGACAAGGATATTATAACTGTTATTAAATACTCCCGGTAGCGTTCAAGGCTGCCGTTGTTCCAGTCACCGTAAGAACCATCACTAAATAGTAGCTTCGTCATTAAAAAAATACAGGTAGATGAGGGGTGGAAATATGTCATTTCCTTCGTAATACATCAGAGGCAAAAAACACCTGAATATTTAAATAGCCTAAGTCAATTCAGTTGAAACAGTGACATCAAAACTACTAAATATTTATACCAGATGGAGGGAAAGGAATTGTGACTGGAGTCTTGGGCGTGATAGATTCATAGTGGAAGACTGTCACAGCTGTGAGGCAGGGCTTCGTTTCTGACTAACTGCTCCCTTGCGTTTTTCAGGTGATTAATGAAAGCCAGTCTACAGCAGAAAAATGTAAGTCAGGCACGGTATCTGCCATGTAATGGGAGTGGATTTTTTTGTTTTTTGGCATATTGACACACAGTGATGGTGGATGGCTTCTCACAGAGAGGAAGAACTCTTGTCTAGAAGTAATTCTTGGTGGATGTTGAAATGTGAGCTTTCTGGCTCAGGCAGAGAGTTAAACTCTCTCTGCTACCATAAGAAACTATGCTCGCAACAGCCCTAGCTGCAGTTAATTTGTTTCAGTAAAGAAAAATTCAGCTGAAACTACTGGAACTGAAATTTTCAAAAAACACTGATTTTCAGATAAGCAGTATGCTTTATAGCTTTTTCTTCATTTGAACATTTTACCTGAGCCCTTTCATGTATATTTAAACCCATTTTTGCACTTGAAAAATCCAAAGTTTTCATCAAAAAAATTATGTATGTGTTAAAAAACCCCACATCTTCTACAGAAAAAAAAAAAAAAAAAAAAAAAAAAAAAATCAGTTCTGTATCATCATGGTAAATAGATATTGTTCCGTTAATGTTGACCCAGTGTCATTAAGCTGGAGTTTCTGGATGACTGTGCTAGTCCTTGTCTAAATGGCTTATGAGGTCACATCACAAAAATGAAATTGATTAAAATGATTAAAATCTCTGAATTATTAGCATATTTCTCACACAAATGGCATATAAAACCTCCAGATTGTCTTGCTTCCAGTTTATACAAGCTACCTATGTACAGACTTAAGTAAACCAGCAAAGCAGAACTGTTGCTGTTTAACCTTTAGTGCAGGTGTGAATGCTGGGAGGGTGACACTTGTCCCCCACGCTTAGTTCTTCACAAGCATCTTCAAACAGAGTGACATTTCATAGACCTTTGATTGTTTGCCAGCTGGATCACAGACCAAGCCTGCTAATGCATTTGCAGCCAGAAATAAGAAACTCCTCATTAGTTGGGACAACTCCACCACTAGGTTGAACAGTAGCTGGGCAGTGTCTGTGGTGGTTCCTGCAGCATTAGGAGTTTACAGTGAACTCGCTGTTGAAAACCTGAAGTTGAGCACAAAGTAAGGGTGAGACGTTAGAGGAGGAAAAGCTAGTCTGGAAAGCGTGGAGATAACATGCTAAAGCTACTTTTTCATTTAGTGTTGAAGGAGGTATTTGTGGTCTGTGGTGAGAAGTGTTTTGAGGTTGTGTGCATATTCAGCAATGTTTTTTTATCTGTATGAACACATGTGACAGTCGAAGCCCTGTATATTTGTTGCAGCAGAGGTAGAAAGGCACAAGCCTTACCATTTCCTCTCCTACAGAGCTAGCTTTTGTGTTTTTTTTGTTGTTGTTGTTGGTTTGTTTTTGCTTTTGTTTTTGTTTTTCTGATGGAGGTGCTTGAGAGGGGATAGTCTGCTGAAATGGTACTTGAGGCATTACTGAAAGGCCAAAAGAAAGATGTCTGTTGCCCTTTTTTCTCATATATGAGTGAAGCTGTTTCCCATAAACTGTGCTATGAAAATTTTCTTTAATATCTTCTAACCAGAAATGCAAAAAACCTGTTGCCTGTTTGCCTTCTTTGTGTAAGATTACATGAAGGTAAGCTCTTCTTTCACTCTGACCCAACCATACATCTCCTGTGGTTAACATCATGCCACACCTCAACTGAAAGCTTTTGCTGAGAGGCAGACTATTTCGGCATGGGCTCATGATTTGCTTCCAGTTGCTTGGAGCACTGGCAGTGCACACATGCTCTGAGAAAAACCAATGGAAATAGGTAAAGATGAAAATGTTGCAGGGATCATCCACAACTACAGAATAAAAAATTCTCTTAAAAAAAGGACGATGATTTTAGACTGGAGTTGCAGGCTTGGAAAGGCAAGCCAAGCTGCGTTATATGTTTAAGAGCATGTATCTGAACCTGATTTGCATAGTTTACCTTTTTCCTCACACATTCCTCTCCTACCTATCTCTTTTGGCTTAAATAAATCCACAAGCAGTGGCACAAAAACTGCAAGTTGATAGCCACCTGGGCTTCCTGAGCTAGGACCTGGTGCAGGGTGACTGACATATGAGATGCAGTGAAGAGATGCTGACACTTTCTGTGGACTCTTTGGCTTTCACAAAGGTAGAGGTACTTAGCAATGCAGACGGTCAGGATTGCAACTGGGTGAATAAAGAATAAAGGTTCAGAAACTTGCCCAAATGTTATGTGAATTAACCATGTTCTTCTCCAAGACATTATGAGACTTTCCGTTTCGATTGCATAAATGCCAGCAGAAAGTCAACTTCAGATCAAATTTTGCTGCCTTGCTCGAGTACTTATCTACTGAGACCAAAAAAATTACTACTTCTCAAACTGGATATAATTAAACACCTTCATTCACTATTTTTGTGGACCACAGCAACAGGACAGTAGTCTTTAAATTGTAAGCATTTCAAAAAATTTCCCGTAAACTTTGAATCAAATTTAGATTCAGTCCCTGTCTTTGTAGTTTGACATATTAAAAATGAAAATTTCCCCCAAAAAATTCTGGGATAAAGATGATGTCCAGCAATTTCACTTGATGTGGAAAAAGTAAAGCTTGAAAGAAAAATTTCTATGGAAATGAAACGATCTGCCCCAGGTTGTAAGCCTCTTATTTACTGTTTCAAGTGCACAGTGAATTTTTTAATGTCTCTGTCAGAAGAAATACATAGCAACTAAACAAACCTACCCATGCTTCCATAATGCTTAAGTAAAAACAAATTTGTCAAACACAAACATTTTCAAAACAAGTATCTCCACAAAATATACACCTCCCTCTCGAGAGAATATGGGAGAAGAAAGAAAATTGAGAGTTGTTATTCACATAATTTAATCTTTTCCTACAAGTTGCTGCTAAGGTGATCACTTAAGAATCTCTATGGAATATGGTCTTAGTATCCACAGAGTATTGTTTGAAAACGTCTGTCTGATGTATTTAAGTAACAAATAAGTTCAAGGAAACAACACAACGAAAAGAGGCTAAAATCGTTTAATAAATGAAATGAAAATGGTTCATTTACTGACTTGCAAAAGCTGGCTGCATTTAAGATTCTTGTTAAGCACTCTTAATCTATACAACTACATAAGTCTAAGACAAAGGATATATCTAATTCAAAACTTTCCTTAGTGTTAAGCACAACTTAGGATGGGTTCAGGGAATTCAAGTACATAGGAAAAATATTAGTCAAAAACAGTTTTAGTCATGCTCAGACTCAAAAGCCAAAGCTGCTTTATTAAAATTGAGAAACTTCTTCAAATGCATACAGAACCTTGTGTCTCTTCTGAGTTTCAATGGATAAACTTCACTTTACCACAACTGCCCTGAAGAGGGGGCAATAAAGATTTCAGTCTTGCTCTTCGCAGTGCAATGGTGAAGTAAACTAATCCTTTCGCAACACATTGGCACCACTGAGGAAAGCTGTTTGGCAGCTGCAGGCCAGTAAATCCATGCATTCATTTTTAGGAGAGTATGTGACCTCCTAAAGTGCCAGACCCCAGACATAGTGCAGTTCTTCTTCACAAAAGTGCAGCAGTAGATCAACAAAAACCTCAGGAAAGGTTCAGTTCACATGATTTCTTCAAAACTTTCCAAAATCAGAGGAAAAAAGTCAATTGGTTGTGGACAATGTTGAACTAATAAGTGCAGTCTTCACTTTAGAAGCCATTTCTTGATGCTACTGTTCAAAGATCCTATTTCTTCCAAGATATTCCGACTTTCATTTTTCAAAGAAATCCACATGCTCCGTTTCTGTTAGCACAGCCTACCCCAATTTGTCTTTGCAATGCCAATGTCAATTATCTCAACTCAAGGTACTTGAAACACACCATACCTTATCAGAAATGCAATTAAAACAATCAGACAAATAAAAAGCCTCAAATTGGGGCTGGAGATAAATTCTAGTATTGCAGGATACAAGCCGGTTTTACTGATTATACTAAATGAAAAGCGGAGGGTAATTAACCACAATACTTGAAGTGAGACACTGGTAAGGAAAAAATATTTCTGTACTTGACATTTGATTTAAATTCCTGTAAATAATAGCTACAATGGTAACAGCTTATTCCCAGGGAGAAGAGAGAAAGGAGGAAAGGAGACAGATGCTCTGCAGTGCAGGGAGGGCCTGAGTCAGGCAGGGCTTTCTTCGCTCGTCCTTTGGGTCACTGCTGCAAGGTAGAATTGGATAGGTTTATGGCATAAGGCAGGCACCAAATACTGACACGGTAACAGCACAGGATTAGGGACAAAAACAAAACAGTGGGTGGTGATCCCAAGCCACTGTAGACATATCATATTGGTTAGTTCATTCTCAGGAAGACACCGCAACTCGGTGTGGCTGGGAAAGAGCATTGCCTGAAACCGTTGATCTACGCACATGCACTGAACAGCCAGCTAGCTCGGCTTCCCACAGCTACTTCCAACAAGTCTTTTGCATTACATTAACATTAAATTCTGGCCATATTTTACACTTGCATTTCACAGGTGCCCCAAGGCATAAACATGTTAGATCTGCAGAATTTTCTCACAATCTCTTGACTCTCTAAACGTTTTTTTTGCTGTTTCCTCTCTCCAGCAGCTCTGGAGTGATCCTTCTCACCATGATTTCAGGGAAGGAGTAGGCAACCTCTAACTGCGATGTCCAGGGAATTTATCCGACCCTACACCACCAGCCCAACCCTGCAGTTAGAACATGAGCTAAGGAACTGTTCCCCAGACTTCTTGCAATGTGTAGGGTTTGAGTGGATGCCACACACTCTGTCACTGCGATCCTTGCAACAGCGGGCAGCGCAATTGCTCAGCAAGTTTGATGTAGTTGCTTGGGAGTGCTTGATGACCTGCATGTTTAAGGACATGTCCTTGTTAGCTCTACCCTGCACTCTCAGAAAGATCTTGATTCCTTTAGTGGGCCTCCAAAACCTCTTTACCATCCAAATGAGCAACACTTTATCAAGTTGACAGTGTGAAAGACCAGATTTGAAACTTTGCATTACTCCTGACAGTACTGTGAAAGTTAACTCATCTCTTAATATCTATATTAAGAAGCCAAAGAGGAGAATTTACATCCACTGTGCTTTGACACAGCATTGGCATGAGCTTTGCATGGTATGAACAGAACCAATTATTGAGAATGTGGTGACAAGAAAATAATGTTTTGCCACAGACTTTGAATAGCAAAAAGTGAAAACCTTTAGTCCTAACCACTCAGTAGGTGTATGATAATTCATATACCATCAGCACATAGAAAAGAAGATTTAAGATCTATGTATGTATGTATCTATAAAAAGCAGTGGTTTTCATTGCATGTTTTATTTTGAAGCAGACTTTGCTTAAGACATGTACTCACAATATATTTTGTTTTCAGCCAAGTACTAAGAAGAGACAGACAAAACTCTTGTATCTGGACTTGTATCAAAAGTTGCTTTGGCTTTCGTGATCTATATTATTTCATAACTGTATCTTACTGTTGGCTTCTTAAAGCAACTTCTTAGGAGTATTTAGTGTTTTTATAATTAGATAAAGAGAAACTAAACTGAAAATCTGAAAAGACTGTCTTTTCAGTAGTGGAGCAGTGTTTCCTAGAAGCAAGTTGTACAGAAATCAGTGCAGTGGGATTGCTGTCTCTTGCAACTAAAACATGACTTCAGCACCATGCGCTCTCATGTGGCCTTGAATCCTCACCTTCTTATGAGTACCGAAATAATTGCATTTGGGCTTGCACAAGAATTTAAAAACAGTAAAGAACAGTGTTCAGTTTATTAAGTTGATAATTTTTAACTTGATTTCTGATGTTGTAGCATTGAAGTCAATAATTGTAAGGAAAGTTCTGCTCTCCTCTCACCAGGAACCATTAGAAACAGTGAATTCACGAGTATGAGTTCTTCCTCATTCAGATCAGATCCTTGGTGATCCTCAGAACACTGTAGGAGTTACCTTAGCTGGGATCGGTATAAAATTTCTGAAGGAGATGCTCAAATCTGGAGAGTGGTACCTGACTGCAAATGTGGTCCAAGGCACGAGCTGACTGCCTGAGCTTAGAAGCATCACTGACTTAGGCAGACTGCTGGGCCATCTGTAGAAAGCAGGAGGGATCTCTCTTCCATCCACTGAGCATTTAATACATTTTTTGATTAAACTGGAGCTTTTCTGGTATGTTATTTTCCGTATTCTATGTCACTTTGAATAGACACTTCACGGCAGCATTCAAGTGACTAGATCAGCCTTTGAGGGCATAGGGAGTACTGAAAAATGCATTTTTCTTCTGCACTCAGACCTTCTGGGTGCCAGGCAGACCTCATGCACCAGAGCTGCAGGTTTTCATTTGATATTGCAAAAATTGCAGCCCTCCATATACTTTTCCTCTTCACATTAGCCTAACATGATTGTCGTCTAAGATGACAGACTTTCCTGAGCCAGCTTTCTAATGCTACGTATGTTAAGCACTCTATAGTTTCTTGTTTGCTCCCTAAGATAAAGCAAAATTGAAATTATTTCCATGAAACAGTCTAAGTTATTAACATATTTGCTAGTACCTATTCTGTGGCGCATGATCCCATACCACACACTCATGAATTGGGCACTTTGATTATTCCTTTTCCGTGGCATGCAAACCATCTGCATTGCAGGATACTTTCCATTTTCTAATTAACTCAGACAATCAGTCAATTCAAGATAATTCTCCACCTGAGTCATGAACTTAAAATAAATATGTTCAAAGTTAATTTCATTTATCAGTCTTGTTCAAAGCAGATAAGGAAGGAGGAGTTAAATAAAAATATGCAACATCTCCTCTCCACCACATCACTCAGAGTGTCTTGCATTAAATCTTCATTACCAGGTACCTGAACTGCCACAAAGAGTAGAAGTCCGTACTCCTTTAAGTCTGGATTTTGTTTGCACACCTTAGTTAGAGTTTATTCTCACAAGAGAATATCTGGAACTTAATTCATGATGGGAAGAAATGGCTTACATTATTCTCCAAGGAAACATATTACAGGCACCAACTGGGTGCCTAGAGATATTTTACAATCCTTTCACTGATCTTTTCTGAGGCAAAATTTGCTTTATTCTCCAAGTCACAGTCATTACTTCGTAATTTGTGTAGGTGCAAGGATGTTTGAGACCGTCCTCCTTGGATGGTTTTGACAAAAATTGAAGTTGTGTGACTTGATATCTTTTTGGCCCACTTGCGCTCAGTTATGGTCACAGAGGGATCAGAACAGTACAATGCCAGGACAGAGAGGGCAAATTCCAACTGGATAGCTGTTGGGCTTGCATGGCAGCTGTGGCAGACATATGGAAAATCTGCTGATATCCTGCAAAGTGACTGGTATTTGTAAACTGTTTGCTGGGTCATCTGTCTGTTTCAGTATGCAAACACAGGAACTAGGCAGGGAAAATAAACCCAGCAACCTCTCCCTGAAACAACACTCCCTTCAGCACAGAGGGAGTAAAGTCAGAAAAGAAGTAAGAAAATTATGTTGGATTTGGTCCTGATGTTACGATGTGTATGTTCAAAAGTCCTGATAGAAAACAGTCCTTCACGAGCACTGTGCTGGGCTTGGGTTGTGCAGTGTGCCCCTGATAGAGGAGATGGAGGCAGGGAAGCCTTCTAAGATGGCACAAGCCAGACAGTGATTCTACTTTTAGTTATACATTATATACAATAGTGTAAAATAATTTTAGGTAAACAAAATAAACACAAAAATGAAATAAAATAAGTTTAATTATAAATGTATAAATATATGTAGCTAGACACACAGGCAATATTTATATACACATTACATAAGTATAATGGGTATACTTTTAATTATAGATACCATATCTACTTAGAGAAGTTACAGTAGAAAACCATCCTAGGCAATCAGCGTGGTATTTTTCACCTCATCATTCAGAGGTAAATGCATATGAGCTCTTTTTATGCAGACTTGCAGTAAAAGTAGTTTCATGAAAAAAAGTCCTGAAGAAAAATCACTTTGACATCCTTCATCATGCACAAAACCCTTTTAGTGGCTTGCTAATGGCTGTGGGTATTGACAGAATAGTTTGATGCCACAGAGGTCACACAAGATTTCTGATAATGACATTATACTGATGAAAAGGGGGCTTAAGATGCTCTTTGTGGTGGTATTACAGAGAGGGCTAGAAATGTGCATCCTAGGCCAAAGGCCCATGTGCATTAGGATGAAAGGGTGAAGCACCCAGAGGAAAGAACAAAAAGCTATTGTCATTTAACCTGATTATAAATCAGAGGCATGGCAATTCTTTAGCCTACTTCTCTTAAAGTGCCTAAAAATACCAGAGGCTGGATTATGGTGTGTTCCTGCCCCTCCCCCCGCTTCTGAGCACTCACATGCCATTTCACCATTTCTGAAACATTTGAAGTTTTCATTTTAAAGGTTTAATTTTAAAAAGTCTTTTAAAATGTAAATAACCAAACAAGAATATTTAGTTTCAGTCTCCCCCTCTACCCATTCCCACACCAGTTTCCCAGATTTGATTGTTTCAAATGCTGAAAAGCGTTATATATAAAGCTATATATAATAACAGAAAGGTAATACAATATAAGGGCTTAATAACATAAAGATAATACAATATAAGGGCAATGCTTGTTTTTACATGTTACAAGGTCTTAGATTTACCTCTTTTGACTGTGACGAGAGTCCTCAGGCTAAAAGTTCTGTAGTAACACATGCACACAAAAATCTGTGTAAAACCTGAAATCCTAAAACAGGCAGAAAGCTGAAAACTAATAATACAAATATAATTGCGTCTCAAAGTCATAATGATATGGGAAGCCCTAAAGGTCAGACATAAAATCCAACATTTCATGACACATCACAGGTTCAGAGTTTACAGCCATGACCCCAGCAGCACTTTTTGTTAATCCCACTCCAACTTTATCAATAATTCTGTCTGAACTACATGTACAAGCACAATGTTCTTTGAAGTCTGAAAACAAAATTCAGCCAAATTGTCTCTGGGCAAATTTCTGTCATCACAAAGCCCCATGGAACTGATTCAAAGTCAATAGGAGCTTTCAATGAACAAGAGAAAGAGAGTAGCTGGGGGCACACAGGGGCAGCCTGCTCCGTCCTTGTTCCTTGTTGCATGTTTCACAACACTGTGTTTGAGCAGTGGGCAGGAAGGAAGAGAAATGGCTTACGAAGAACCCCCACCGAAATGAAGGATGACATAAAAAGAAGAAGCGAGAAAATTGCTTGTCCAAGTCTTGTTGTGGGCAAGATCATAACACGAGAGTGGGCATGCTGGGTTAGACCAGAGATCCATCTTGCCTGTTAAACTCTTTAATATTAGCAGTTAGGAGATGTTATTGTAAGACATATACAAAAGGGGCACATACAGAGAGTGGCTTCAAAGAATTGAAGTGAGAATAAGCAAAATAGTCTACCAACCTCACTACTAAACATATTTAGTAGAGTATTACAAATATTGCTCTTCAGCCTGCCTGAACATGCCAGCAATCACTCCTTTGCTTTCTCCTAGCTTCGGGTTGTGTTTCTTCTCTATTACAACTGAAACTGAGCTAAAAGTGCTGCTGTAACCGGGAGGGCATTATGTCTGTAAGCTGACAATAGAAGCAGCGATGGTGGTATAGTAGCCCAGAACTTGTACAGTGACATAAGCACGTCATATACTGTACATGGCAAAGAGGCAACTTCATCTACGTAACTTCAGTTACGATTACCTCTGGGGTAGAAGAGGGGAGCTGTTTAAAAGGGACACAACACTATCCAATAGCTCAGGACAAAAAGTAAAGATTATTGAAACAAAATTAAGCAGAAACTGTTAGGTTTGTTATAGGTTTATAGCTTTATCCCACATCCACTAAAGTCTGTTTAACTACTTTAACATTAGGCCTGCTGTAAGTTCTCATTTGAGGTTTGATCCAGGTACAACAGCTAATATCCTAGTGATAACAAAGAGTGCTGTAGGAGCAGTAGACTACAAACTATCAAGGTTGTGGACTGGAACATTCTACTTACCTGTAGTAAGTCCTGTATGCTGGATCAACACAACCTGCTGTCTCCTAGAATTTGCCCATCCAAGTACTGATTAGGCCTGACCTTCTCTGACATCTGAAATCAATCAGGACCGCAATTAAGCAGTACTGGAGTATCTCTTAGGCAACTGTGTGAGCCTGTAAATTTGTAGAAATCTCACATTGCTTCTTGGCAGCTGGCCACTGAAAATTGTATGTTTTAAAACTCTTCTTTGCTGGATATACTTACAGAATGTCCAATAAGCTCAGTTACAGCTGATAACTCTTTGATGAAATGTAGATGAAAATGATGGGTAAAAATAGCCTTTTCCTGAAGCTGCCAGTTAAATATCTAAGACTGCCACCTGAAAACTCAACAGCTAAGTAAATAGGTCTGTCATATTGCCAAGCTTGCCAAAAAAAAAAAAAGAAACCACCTTCCAGCCCACTTCTGTGGCTGAATGTATGTATGTTGTCTTTTGGCTACCTTTCTGAACCCCATAATACCTACTAGTAGCTTGGAAAGTTTGTTTTAGCAGTTCAAGTAATGTGCCTGGGTGCCTGCACGTTAATACTGTGTGCACCTATTTATGTAAATTCTTCAGTCCCTTGCTTTATGTGTGTTTTGGATGTGTTTTTGTTTTGTTTTGTTCCCCCCCCTCCACTTACATTCTCCTCTAGAACTTTACACCAACAAGTTTCAGACCTGGCTGAAACCAGGCTATCCTAGTACAGCTGTAACAGGTTGTACTACTTACAGAAACATTTTAATTTAATGCAGCACTGTTTCCATTTTCACAACAGCCTAGGGTTTTTTTTTTTTGCTTGTTTGTTTGTTAGCTCTTTAGAGTGCCAAACACCCAGCCAGAGCACACTTATATTCATGCAATATTCCTTAACTATTAATCCCACTATATCTTTGCCTATTCACAATTCATTATATTAGATTAGTAACCTAAATCACATGGCACTGTTCCTACTCTTTGACTGGATGATGGTAAGTGCCCTACTGGGGCACGAATACCTTATTTGCAAATAAAATAAGTTGTCACTTAGTGAAGAGCCAAACATTTGTGTGGGCAGATGTCCATTAGCACAAATGTTCAAGGATTAATCACCAACAGGGGTGTGAACACTTTTGAATAGAAAAGCAATTTAGAATTCATGCAAACATTTGTGAATAATTTCCCTAGCTTTTCTTTATCTTGGAGAAGGCCTAATGTCTTGATGTGGGACTTACTGATTATTTCAGTGCAAAATAGACTAATAGAACTGAAATATGGATTGAAGATTCACTGAGACATTCAGAAGTAAATTTGTTTCACTGTACCTGCAGGTTGTACTTCCCACTGTATTGACTGTAAAACAAAAGCATTTTACAAAGCACAGTTATGCGCTGTAGAACACTTCCAGCTCAGTGCAGAAATCAAGGACCATTCTGGGACTCCTTAAACTGATCAAGTAACTTATGTTCTTTTAGATATTGTATGTTTCAGTGGTATATTCCCATTAGCTCTTAGTTGCGGATGGGTGTATTCTCCACTATGCTTTTTAAGGTGATCTCTGTCATTTTCTGCAACCCTTAGCATGCTTATTATCCATGCGTTACCTCAAGGACATGGTCTGTATATCATTAGATGCAGCTTTGTAACAGAAGCTGAGACCTCTACCTGTGACTTATAGACTAAAGGAAATTTTTTTCCTCAAACATGCAGCTTTGTGAAAACCAGGCTCTCACATTTGCAAGACAGAAAACATTCTAAGGAGCCTGCGAGCTAAAACTTATATTAGTTGTTCATTCCTGATTAGGTAGTTAATGTTACAAGCGGTTCCCTCCGTACCTTGGCCAGAGTGGGTTAGAAAGATCAAACTTACTGCACATAATTTTAACAAAAATAGATGATCAAAAAAGCAGCTAGACTTTGAACATCTACAAAGGAGCTTTGCAAAAACTTGGGCATATTTATGAGAGTGTGTGAATTGCAGAAATCCATTTGCTTAATTCCTTATGCTAATATTTTGAAAGGCAGTTTGTAAGTATTAAGTGCTTGATCTTTGGAATGGCAAAGCTTTACTTAGAGCTGAAGGCACAGAATTAGATCCATAGTGCTGGAGATGTGCTTTTAAAGAAAAAATACCACAGTTACATTTGCATCACACATCTTACTATAAAAACATACCCATTAGTTATGAACACCAACTGCTGTTCAAGCACAGCTGTTTACAATAACATATGACCTGACTTTCGTAACCAATCCATGTAACTTAGTGAAGACCTAATGCTATGAACATAAAACATAAATGAGAAAAGGAAGTACGAGGTCTGATGAACATTAGGAACATCCTTTTGTAGCATATTACTCTCTCTCTCTTTTTTTTTCCTTTTTCTTACATAGTTTAAATAATTACAAAAAGCACAGAAGACCTTTTATAAAATCTGTGAAGTCTTGTGCTATGTGCACATGTTCCCCCCACCCATGGGTATCATCAGTGTGAACTTATTTAAGTTTTCCCAGCGATCAAGCACCAAGTACCTGGCAGTACATTTCCTAGGATAAGAGTTTCTATTGCTGTCTATAAATTCTTGTCTATTCTCAGAAAAAAATGTCACCTGCTAAATTATAGCTAGGAAACTGTCAGTGAGGAAAACCCATGACAACAACAAGCATGACAACCACTTCTCAGATCATATTGCCCAGGTGAGCAACCTGGACCATGAGCAGAATCTAGGGACAGCTGCCATGCAGAGGAGATGTAGGTGATGGCTACATGACAAAAACCTCTGTCAAATAGAAGACTCACTGATTAACAACAAAGAAACAAAAAACACTTCTAACTCCCCTCCCTCTCCCTTCCCCCCCCCCAAAAAAAGTTGTTTGTGGGTAGAAACAAATGAGAGAGAAAGGGAGAGAGAAGGCACATCAGAGTTGCCATGTGAGACCCTGACAGCTGGCCAAAAATGTATTAAAGAAGGAATCAAGTTGGGGGATGTGACAGACATTCCCATCTTCCACCCTCATGTCACTTCTGGCATAATGGTTTTGTTCCTTCCTGGTAAAGCCTGCTCATGATAAGATAGACACAGCAGCTGTCATTTCGCCGCCCCCCCCATCCCTCTGTCAGCAAAGAAATAACTGAGCTCCTGCACATCTGACCTTCTCCTGTGAGATCCTTATACCTGATATGCGAAGAGCTAAAGTTAGCATATAATGCACACTTGGGAAGTAAAAAATATGAAGCCATCTTGGGTTGGATGAAGCAACTTTCCATTGCTACACACAGCAATAAAAACAGAAAGAAGTTAGATTATCAGATAGGGTTGTAGGATACTATTTGAACACTGACCTGCATAGGGATGAGAGAAGGGAGAGAACAGAAGGCAAAAACACGTTAAGTTTGTATAGCCTTTTAAAGCCTTATTGATTTGAAATGTCACACCCTAGCTTATCTAATTAGCTGAAGTCAGATTCATTTTAGTAACCTAACAGACAGAGATGCAGCTTTCCCTTTCTTCCCCTGTAATAGCAGCTAGCTTATCTGGCACTAAGAGCTGTACGTTTCTGGGGTATGCCTTGCCAGGTAAGAACACTGCAGCAGAGCTGTGCTGCCCACAGAATGTGCTGGGAATGTTTCCCTCTCCTGAGGGTCGGGACCAGTGTGGCTCCTGGAGCCGTGCACTGCGGATCAACAGCTGCATCGTATCATGAAGGGCTGCAACGCACTCGCAGCCAGCCAGCTCCCGTAGGCAGAGCGTACCTCCAAGGGTCCCCAGCGTGAGCCAGCTGGAACCAGTTGTTGTGCTGAGATGGAAGCTTAGCAGTGCTGGTGGTGTAGGGCACAGGCACTGAATGAAACACTATCTCACTCTGAACGATTACTGAAAACACATGGTACTGGAACTAAAATGAGCTAAGGAAATATTCTGAGTGGAAAATCAGGGGAGATAAAAGCAGATAAAATACCATAGTTGAAACCATTGAGAAATGTTGAGGACAACTGGGGATGGTTTAAACCGTTCTGTGTGCTGAATCTGCTTGCAATGAATAGGGTTTATGTAGGTTTGTATCTGATAAAAACTGCTTCGGAAGAACTTTATTTTTTGCAATAGCTTGCAGGCCACAGGTGAGAAAGGGTACAAGGACTTTTCAAAGTGAGAAGCTGTCCTTATTTGGGTGTGTGAACAAGGAATATAAGAATGTAACTTTGCAAAGTTATCTGATGGATCTGGCCCAGGATCTCAAGTAGGTAAAGCAGTTCCTGTCACTAGACATGACTGAAGTGCAGAATGGTATTGATCACAGGCAGTTCCTTTACTCTTTCTAATTTCAAGGCAAGTATTTGTGTTTACAAAGTCTTCTAACCACAGAAGAGCAGAGGTAGACATCAGTGTTACAGACAGCTGGGAAGAGGGCTTTGTTGTGCTCCTGTAATAAATGCATTTCATGCTACCCAGCTTGTGCATCTCTTTGAAAGAGTAAACTGCACAGAGAAGTAGTACACAAACAAATCGGTCTCAGGTCTTCAGGGAGCTACACAGAACACCACATAAACAGGTTAATCTTCCAGCACCACCTCTTCTTTGTATCTCATTTTTTTCCTCTGGTTTTCCAAAACTGATACCTGAATTGTTAGGAAGTCCTCAGATGGTGAGGTCTGCAGTCAGGATGTACTTTGCTGGTTGCCCATTAACACATTCAAGGAAGAAAGCTGGAGTGCTTCTGGAGGAAATGGTTTTAGAGATTCATGAGTGACCTTTCACTTGTGAGTCAGGGAACAAAATATCACTCCCTTCTGTATCCATGGGAGAAGATTCTCCCTAGACAATGAGTAGGGAATAACAAGAGGACTTGGCATTAGCTGTGAGAGACACTGTGCGCACACCCAGCCACAAGCCAAAGTCTGAAAGGAAACTCTATCTCTACATCCAAGCTGATCTGTGCGTTGCTCTGATCTATCATTTTGTAAAGGTTTGGGATTTTGAGAAGTCTCTGTTAAATATTTATCTTGACTGATATTCCGGAAGCGAAAATGGTTTACCATATGATTTGTCTTTTTTGATATTTTAATTTTACTGTATTTCTTCTCATAGAGAAACTGTTTACAGGGTTTTTTAATTTACTAAATACTATAACTCTTCATAAATTCTTCCATTCAGTTCTATAACTGTCTATGAAGTGAATTATCACCTAATACAAACAACACGTCTCCAACAAATCTTTTGGTAGAGATGGGTGCTTAAGAAGCCTAGTTTACTATTTCAGGGCTGGAGCTGGGTTCTGCAGTAAAACTGACAGTAGCATAAGAGTCAAATTTTGAAAAGCATTTAGATGCCTAATTACACTAATATCGCTGAGATTTAGGTCTGACTACATTTATAGAACGGACTCTATACAATTAGCCTCTTGCCATAGCACAGAAATTCTTCCCTTGGTTAGCATTTCTCAAGTTGCATGGAAAATAGTAGATGCTTTCTTGAAGAGGTACTATCTGAGACTATCTCAGACTCTGAGAATGTGGAGGCAGGAAGTGTATTAAGTATTTCATTCAGAGTGTGCCTTTCTGGAAAAAAATAAAATAAGTGGTTCTCAGGATCTTTTGTGCAAGAACGTGGTGGTTAAGGTTACACTCCCACAGCTTATAGGAAAGTAGTGGGCATAAATCATACAGTTGTTTTCTGGCTTACTGCCACAGTCAGACAGGTGGTTCTCTGCAGCCCTAAAAGACATGAGGAAATTGGCTTACAATGCTAAGTGTAGCTCATAGCTTCATTAACATGCCTGTACAGAAACTGCTAGGTAAGAACCTGCATAAAATTTCAAGACCCTTTTTTAAATATTTGACTTGCTTGTGAGGTAGCAATGAAAGGCATGTTGAAGATTATAATATTAAAAAACAACAACAACCAAAAACCAACCAGCAAGCCAACCATTCAACCAAACAAACAAACAAAAAAAAACCAGAAGATGAGACTGTTAAAAGTTATCGTTTAATCTACTTCCATCTTGCAAGCAAATAAGTGTTTAATTTGGGAAATAGGATTCAGAACCCCTATACATCATGTTCTGAAATCTCAGTCTGAAATGATGGATTATTAAAGGGTTAAATGAGCGCTAGCTAAACTTTGCCTCTCCAGTATTTCTGGGATTATATTCTGCTCCATTCATTCTTTCTTTGCCCAGGGGAATTATCTGTCCTTCTGCTGTTTCAACCGAAGATTTTCCCCAAGCTGTTCTCTCACTATCGTAATGGTAGATGGCATGATTGTGATTTTGTGCCCAAAATACACCCTCTTGGCTGAGTTTTCCCATCATCAGGCACCACTGTGCTACCCCCTCACGTGGTGTAAGAGTGCTTCACTTCCTGGGCTTTTACACTCACAGGAAAGTATGTGTTGGCAGCTTTTCTAGTAGCCAGCTGAAAATATTAACCACAGTTTCAAGCTTCTCAATCATTTCTGCCTAAGTATATAGCCTTTCATTTGTTCCCGTGGACTGTAAATCTACACCACGTATTTTCAATGACAAATACACAAGAGTAAAAATTAGAATATGCATAAGTAGCTGAACGGAAGTAAAAAATGTTATGGTATTGATAGGCCAACATTGTACTGAGATAGACAAATGATCTATTTTTCACCAGTTATAATTTTGATGACTACAAATTTGTTGTGTACTGGTTACAGTGTCTGACAGTTGTAATTTCTAGAATACTGAAACTTTGGAAGAGACGAGTCTCTCTCACAGTCTTCTGTTCTCTCACACAAATTATTCTTTTAAGTACAAATACTCCATCAGTACCAGGGAATGCAACACTTCAATAACACATTAGTATTTTCCCCCTTGGGGAAGTTATTAAAAAATAAGTTGTTTAAGAAATATCAAGGTTTGCCACTAATAAAGATTCTAGGTGGAAGAGACCTAGCTACTAACTATATTCCTCTCTCAAAATGTAACACTTTCTGTTGACGTTTCAGTGTTTTAGATCTTTAGATTCTCTTATCCCTGTATATGTACTCAATATTTCCACCATACAATGTCTTCACTTTAGCATATGTTCTTTGATCAAGTGATTGACACCCCATAACTTGGTCTAGCTATAGATATATGGGTACTTCAGCATCGCCCAAGTCTGTTCACTAGCTTTTTAGTGCACCAAAGTGGGAAGCAGTGATTATTTAATACTTTTTCTGAGTATCTGCTGGCAAGGAGTTACTTCTCTGTTCTTAACCTGATGGACAGCAACAAGAATGATGCCAAGCTAATCAGTTGTAACGTAAGTCTTGACGCTTACTATGTGAAAGAATTCAATAGTCTTTTATGTGAAGGAAAATGTATTCATCTAGGAGACAGAGAAACGGATTTTACAGAGAATTTGATCTATACACTTCAGATGTGACTCACCATTGAGACCTCTTCAAATCATCATTAATTACAGTGGAATCAGAGGTTTAGTATTAATCCACTGAACATCAGCACTGGCTGGCTTTGTGTTGCCTGAACATCTGAAGTGTGGAAGATGCTTCCCAGCTTGAGAGGGCAGGCCATACTCCTTGTCTATGCTGCTCTTAACCACTCTTCAGAGACAGTTGTTGTCAGGATAACTACTTTGTAAGGAAAAATATTGCTTCACATTAAGATTATGATAGTTACACCTAACACTCTGAGCTGTGAATAATACCTAATAAGAAGCATAGCATGAAAAAGTAGAAGCAATATTAATGATGAAGCAGACCAGTTCTATTTCAAACCTATCTTCATAAAAAATCTTGTTTTCCCTGAGTGTGTAACAATTTGTCGATTTCATTTACATTTAATATTTTGTAATGTGTCCAGAAAAAATTTCTTTTCTTGATAACTATCATATATCACATGGAAAAGCTGATACACAAAGAAAGCAGGATCCTGCTCTCATTAAACCCATGGAGAAATACCGAGGTATTATCCATACTGCTTAGCTGCAAGTGCCCACCTTTCATCCCTGGGTCTCCTGAAAGAGAGTCAGAGCACCTAGCTGGGTGGTAGCAAAGCTCCTGACTGACATCTTCACTATCACCTATAAGAGTCACTTCTTTCCTTCCGTCACCTGCACAGTGGCTCTGTGCTCCCGATCTGATGAGCTGTCCACCTTCCCTCTCCAACAGGCTTCACTGTGGGCAGGATTTCATCCAAGTTCTGTGG
Organism: Chauna torquata; assembly: GCA_013399475.1. NCBI lineage: Eukaryota > Metazoa > Chordata > Aves > Anseriformes > Anhimidae > Chauna > Chauna torquata. The sequence goes on from VXAL01008751.1 coordinate 147,999, forward strand.
GGTGGGAAGCGCTGAGGTTCTTACTACCGTGTTCAAAGGTGTGCCCATTTGATGACAGTGGATAGCCCTGTTGATGCCGACGCAGGTGCTACACTATGAGCACTGCATGTCAAAAAGCATCTCCTTTGACTGATTAACAGATGAAATATAAGCAGTGATGTTCTTGGGAGCAAGTTTTTAAATGTCAGGTGAGAGGATCAAGTGGCCTCAGGAGAATCTTTCCTGCTGTCTTTTTTATTTTCCTCATTTGCTCATTACTGCACAGACAACTGTTAGGAAAGGCTTTGTTATAGGAGCTCCAGTGTTTTCTTCATTGTTCTTTTGAGCTGAGTCTCCACTGAACTCATTTGCACACACAGCAGATCAGCAGAAGGAATTATTTGTCAGTCCTGAAGACAAATGATAAAATACTTGTGGAAAGGAGGTTTATGGTCTTCCAGGAAATGGCACAATAGACCATAGAATTTCATTGCTATAAAGAGCTAAATAATGGTTAAAATAACAGGAAAAATATTAAAAATGTGTTTGTTCATAGAAACTGTGTGAAGGAAAACAATTAGTGAATCAGTCCTTTTATATGTGAGGTTCTATAACAATGTATGTAGAAAAACGTATTCAGAAGTATTGAGAAATTCTCAGGTTTATTAATATCCTGAGAACTTTCAGCATTTTTATTCTTGTCAGTGTTGTCTGAGTCAAGGCTGCTTTCTTGCTCACAATATTCTTAGCAAGCTACAATCTGGCATGTTTTCATGACATTTCTGCAACTGTAAAGAATCTGTTACTTCATCCAAAATCTTTCTGGGATGTTCTTCACACAGTCAAAAGGGGACACAGAGAAACTCCCTTCCAGCAAGAAGTTTTTCCCCAGAAATACAGAAGCAGTTATTTATTTTATTTTATCACCCCAAAGATAGCCCAGAAAGAGTGTATTTTTCTGCTAAGTGCAGAACAAAGAGCATGACAAGGCTGACATTTTTAAAGAGTTCACAACCTCAGTAAACAACAATGTCAAGGGGTTGGATCCAAACCTGTGGAAAGTCCAAAGAAATTACGGAACCAGTACTGAACTATGCGAGGAGCAGAGGTTAAGCTTCAGCTGACTCTAATCACTGCAAGACCTTGGTCTTAAATTAGGAACTCCCATCTACTAATGAGATCCATTACTCTCATTTTGATCCTGTCAGCTAGGCCTCAGGTATTTCATTCAACATCAGATATTGTTACCAAACTCAATCTGCATGAGTGGATGTTATTGACAGTATAGAGAGGTAAATTTTAAGCAAAGAGAAGAAAAAGAATTGGGTAGTTTAAGATTCTTAAATAGTAATTATTTTTTGCAGCAAAGAGGGGCATTGAAATGTGCTGTATAATAAAAGAAATAATTGAATTTGTTAAATATTAAGTTCATTGTGTTAGCAAGTATAAAATTTCATTTGCATGCCAATTAAAGATCATTTAGTGATACTTCCTCTTCTGTTTGACAATGGAGGTGCCCAAAAGATGCAAAACACTGTGTCAAATTTTGCCAGTGATTTCCATAGGGGCCAGGAATTTTTCATATTTCACTATGCTCAGTGAACACTACTAGTTATAAACTACACCTTTGTTAATATTTTATCAAAATCTAACAATCTTAAATATAAATAATTATGTGGAGGAAACATTTAAACAGTATACAACACTTTTCCTCCCCTCTTCTTTAAGGAGTTCTCTGAAAACAAAATGTGACTTGATGGACCTGTTACCTAAATAACTCCCAGAGTAATTTTTGCAGTTAATTTCTCTTCTTGAGTAGATCACTGCAAATGGTGCAAGTATTTCAAAATGGATTTTTTTCATTGAAATAGTTATTTTTCTAGCATGAATAGCTATTAATAAAATTTCAAAACTGCATTTAATGAGTACATCCAGCAATATGCTGAATTACGTAGTCCTCCAATCATTCTCTCACACTGCAGAAATAAAGGACACTGTCAATAAACTAGTATGCTGAAATAATTGCAGGAAGCAGATATCCTATATTAATAAACTGTATACAATTTATTATAACAAATGAAATAATAAAGAAAATGTTTTTCTCCATTTATCATGATGTATACAAAAGTAATATCAGAGAATCTGAAATTATTGCTTACATTGTACTTAAGAAGAAATGCTGATAGGCTCCTGTTGAATAGCCTAAGAACCTGTATTCTCAGAGGAGTCTGTTAAGACTTCTATTCATCGTTATACAGTGAGTCTCTCTAACGTAAAAAGAGCAATCCTCAGAGGGCCTCAATTGTATTTGAGATTTATAAGCTATACCCTCAACAATGTGGCTGTTGCTATTTAAGGAACGGAGACTGTACATACAGCGCTTGCACAATAGTTTCCCAGAGTCTGCAAAATGCAAACTTACAATAGAGAATATATTTTCCTCATTTTGAAAACATCTGGACAAAGCGGTATGCTGTCTAGATCCCACAGCAAACTACAGTCTGATTTTTAATTAAGTTTGGCATGCATCACAGGGGTACATATGTTCAGCACATGTTTTTACCTTATACATCTTTTGCTCCATTACCTACGTACTGTTCAGAATGAGTTCTGTTGCTGAATACAAACCATCCAAATAGCTTTAGTGAAGAAATTCACAAAATGAAAACTAATTCAAGTCTTTGACAAAATGGAGCAATAATTTTTCTGAGAGAAAATCCATGGGTTGGGAAAAATGAATAAATTTGTAAAATGATTAAGATTAATCTCCAAACCACATGCACTTTCGAGATTTTGAAACCTCAAACTCAAGCTAAGTTCACCAAAAAGGTGTTAATTAATTTCTCCTTAGTGTTTGAGGATCCATGCAACTCTTCTCTAGTAGAATTGGAATCATTTTATTGTTCTGAATTAAAAAAAAAAAGTCTTGCTTTCATACAGTCCTGATTTTATAGTCCATTTTTGCCCAGCTTCTTGATCTTAACCGCAAGCCTACACTCGCAACGCGGCTCTAGCTGGTACAGAAGGCAGCCACTTTTTTTCAGCTCTAGCTCTGGACCATCCCCCTTGCCCGCTCAAGCCCCAAGGAAAATGAAAGCAGGGGATTCAGTGGATTCCTTAGCCCCAGTCACATCCCATAAGTTGAAGCGGGTGGCCCTTGTTTCTAGCGGAATCAAGCAGGCAAATCTCATAATTGTGTGTTTCTGATTGGCACAGCACAAACATTAAGCCAGTCAGCAATGAAAGGAATACATCCCATGTGCTCGCATGGTTCCAAAGTTTGCATCTTCTTTTTAAAGTATACAGATTTTAATGCTGGATTTGCCCTAGAGATAAAATGTGCATGGTTTTGTTCTGTTGCTGTATTTTTGTGTATGATAGTAAACATTATTTGGGACCAAAGCTTGAATAATATATGCATTCAGTTAATATTACAATTGTCCTAACAGTTAACATCTATGGCCACAGTGATTTCCTAGAGTTTTCTGTGAAATTCTGTTAAGTTTTTCAAACTGGAAGACTCTGTCTCTGGCTTCTTTCCATCAGTGAAGTATCCCCTTGTTTTCATATAGGTGCAATATACCAAGTAGGTTATACCAAGACAGGTGTTCCAGGAAGTCCAGCAAACTTTCTTTCCTGTTGCCTCTTCCTATTTGGGTTAGCAGTTTTCTGCTGTCCAGTTATCCACTTTAAAAGTCTTTGTAGTTCAGAATAGCAGAGTGCGTAGGTCTCTTTGTATGCATGCTACATGTACGCATTGTAAATGTACACGTATGGATGTACTGCAATCTGTTCTACATGTATGTGTGGTCAGGTGGTCTAATGTCATATCTCACCACAGATGTGTGGTGGTGTTGAAATGAAGCTGAGCTTCTAAGAAAGTTCTGGCGTAGGGGTGCTTTGTCCCTTACATTCTGTATTTCTCATGCTGATTAGATTGGCATAGGATGTGGGGGTTTAATTGTTCGCTCAGATTGTGCTCCAGCAGCTTCTAATAAGCTTCTGGCAATGCACGACATAACATAACTCAGAACATCTCCTGAGCAAGACAAAGTATCATGTGAAATTGTATGATGGTGAACTATTATTTGTGCCGCTTCCTCTGCCCCAAGAAAACAAACAATCAAAACCCCACAAAACAACAAAACAAGCAAATAAACAAAAAACAATAACAACATCAAACCAGAAAAAGCCCAGAACAGTGCCATGTACAATGAATTGGAAGGAAGTGGGTAAACATTGGCAGCAGGATACATAGTAATCTGAATGACATTGAATCCAATAACAAATCTGTATAAAAAAAAAATGATTTGCAAAAACTCCCCATGTAAATGATGGCCTCAGTTTAGGAAGGAAGAGCACAGGAGGTGAGCAAATGGTGAGGAACAGTCAGATCCAAGGGTGAGGCCAGAAAGCAGGGAAGCAGGGATTTCCAGATTTAAACCTAAGCAGATAGGCAAGGAAACAGGGAGAGGAGTCACTTGCAGAACTCAGCAGATTTATAAAGCCTTATGACTTCTGGGAGAGGACAGATGACAAAAGGGGTTAGGTATTTCTGGAGATAGTTAACATTCAGCTCAGAAACTAGCTCCTACCAACGTAGCCCCAGACACCTCCAACACAATCTGAGCTGATTCACTGAATAACATTTCATTTTTGTAGCCTTACTTTATAGCAATTTTTAATAGGAAAACCATTAGTTTGAATAGTTCATGAACTGCCTCTGTAGAAAAAGAATACAATGTAAAAATATTATTTCAATGTGTTTCCCAAGAATGAGGTTCTTTCTTTTTAGCTTTCACTGCAAGAAAAGAAGCTTTTTAACCTGCTAAATGAAATTATTTTCCCTTTAAGGTAGTAGTAATTTGCTTTGCGTGAATACTGCAGAAGTATATGATCTTGTCTCTTCTGAAACAAAGAAGAAGCTGCTTGTTTAACTTTCCTCTTCTGCCTATGGACAAAATGAAGATCTGAGAAACAACCACAAAGCAAAACTGGCTCTCCATTAAGCAGTTTCTCAGCATGTTCTTTTTCATTTGGAAAAGCGCAGAGCTGCTTATTGAAGAGACTCTCTGAGACAAAGGGGGTCTATAAACTGCAAAGGCACACCACATTTTTCCCTGGCATGAATCAGCTGAGCCCCATCTCCTTCAGTGGATCTATTCTGATTTACACACAATAAGGAGCAGGGAGTCACCAGCAGTTGTAGTTCTGTGCAATTCTTTATCCTTTGCTATAACTCGTTCTCCATGCCGCATACTAACCAGAAGATTTGAAGATACCGTTTGTTTCTAAGTAACCTACATTAAGAGGTAGGGATGGAATTCATTAACATTTCCTCCTTTCCCCATTAGCAGCTTCTTTTTGCACAGAATGAATGTAAAACTGGATATAAAAGATATTGCAAGCAATATTTCATGAGTCCTTTTAGCTGCTTTGAGAAACGCAGCTGCTTTACAGTCTCTTAGGACCACTGCATTTGTGTTCCCAGCACTCATCTGACAAATAGATAGTTAATAGATACTTTCAAAGGTTCTCATGATATTTCAGGAATCTATAATAGGAAAACATAATTGATGCTCACAGTAACTGGTAAAAGATTAAATAATTGTGTAATTGTTTCAGAATTCATGTATTTAATACTTTTTACAATCACAAAGACTCTTTAAATAATAGGGTTTACTTTACCCTATGTTTCATTCATGAGGTTATGATACATACCTATTTACCTTTCAGAGAATGCAAGAACTACTGGGACAGAAGTGTTCCCAAGACACACCGCATTTTCTCATGTATTGGTGGACAGTAAACACTCATATGGTCAGGGAGCGGGGAGCCTGGGCATTGCTTTTCTT
>VXAL01008751.1:159992-182333 GCA_013399475.1 Chauna torquata
AAAAAAAAAAAACAAATAGAAGAAACGTTTCACTATAAGGATGGGAAACAGCTGAAACAAAGTAAAGACCAAATACTGTCAAGTGGATAATGCAGGGAAAGTGCTTCCCTCTAATTTTCACAATATAATCTTGAAGTTACTCTATTAAAAATAATTTTTAACCATCTGAACCCTGGGAATGACCTTAGAATTTGCAATCTGAACTCTTTAGTGTTCATAAGCTGTGCACAGACCCACTGAAAAATAGCGCATATTTAAACTCACGTCATATAACCCGTTTCTTCTTTTGAGAAGGCAGGTGGTGACTGTTAACATAATGTTTGGGTCCAACAATCTGATTAAAAGTTCACTAAACCTAAGGGAAACTATTTAAAAGAGCTCAGCTCAAGCCCTGTAGTTCTTGGCTTGGGTAAGAAGGGCAAGCGTGGAGCTTGGGTCACATCAAATAACTTGCTACAGAGTACAGTCTCTTGGTGCGCTCAGGAAAAAAGAATCGGTCCATTCTTATGCATGCTTATCGCATACAATAACACTTCCAATTTGAACCATAAACAAAGAACTGGAGCATTTAATATCTGATTCAGATAACTTTACAGATATTTCTTATCTTTTTAAATTTGCCCCGATCATAGGAATATACACTTACTTTAAAATCATTTTTATTACGGATGTGACTTTTTAATAATGATTCTTGCCATTTTAATCTCCATTATTTACAGAAATGTTGATAGTGAATATTAGCTGTGATTTTCACACAAGATGTACCTGATAAATTTTTTTTTTTCTTTTTCTTTTCTTTTGTTAGTATAAGGCAGTGATGCTGAGAACATCAGCAGGGAACAATGTCTAAGACCACCAGTGAGATCACATCTTTTTACTGTAAAAAAATTTTACACTTGGTTTAGTGGTTTACCAGCTGCGATATCAATAAGGATGAAAACACACAGACTCTTGAAATAGTTCAAAAATTTTGCTATTGTTTTAACGGTATCACAAAGCTCCCTCAGAAATTCTGCCTAAGATACGGTTCTACAAAGGAGAAGTATAATTCTTTATGCCACCAAACAGTATAGATTGATTTTTTTTTTGCTATACGTAACTGATTTTTTTTTTCCTATGTGACTATGTGGGAGACTTATAAAAGAGGAACTCTAGAATGTGTTATGGCAGATTAAAGTGATGAATAGCATGAAAAGGAATTCTTAAAATCAGTTTTTCTGGTTTCTTAAGATATAAGGTACTTGAACGTACTTAAATCTTAAAATATTCCAGATACTGGATGTGAACACAGTATGGCTACTTCTAATAATATGTACAAGCTTTAGGCAAAGCAGCGTTAACTTTATTCAACTAGTTCATTTGTTTTTTAAAGTGAATGCTTTATTATAATTCATTGTCATTAAAATGTACATCCTTACCATACAAAGCATTAATTAAATGATACTGTACTTCAGAAAGATCCCAGACTTCTTGAACTGTTAATTAAACACAGAGCAGGCTTTGGTTACATATCTTTTAAGAGCTCCCATTCCCCTGAGTTTAGAGATCACAGCAGGTCACCCTGTTCAACTACTCACTCTCATGCAACACTGAATAGTGTTGCTAATTTCAGTGAATTCTCCCATTTCTCTGTAAGCTTACTGGAGATGAAGTTGGCTTGCAAAATGATGTGTTAGAGGTATGCAAAAAGAATAACTAAATAGCAGTGCATGCTCTCCAAAAATATTCTCATCTGATGTTTAAGTGCATTACTTTCAGTTAGCTAGCCAAAATAATATTAAAAAGCGAACTATATCATTATAAAAATAGTAAGTGACACAGAGCACTAGACTGGCTTTGAAAACCATCAATACAGTGGTGGTAAACTTGTATCTGTAATACCATGAGGAGTAAATCCTACTTATTTCTAGTAGGTAGGTATTCTTCTTAACTTATTTGTTTTAACACATTTTTGTCTGCCCTCAGGCTTTCAGGCAATCAGCCAAGTGAGTCAAAGGGCAGCTTTGCACGTATCGGTTATAATTCAGGGCTTGTTTTCACACAAAAAGACTCACCTGAAGCAGCTAGAGGTGGCATTTGAAGTCAGTTAGTCACGTTACCTGAACTTCCACTTTATGAATACTCTTATCCAGAATAAGTGATTTTAAACAGAATTAAGGTGAATAGAAAGAGATTTAAGTGATTTACTTATTCCTGTTTAAAAGCCTATTTGGATTATATCTTTCCACATGTTTCTGTGTAAACATTTTAAATGTTAGAGCTCAGGATTTGGTCTCAGACTTTGTAGGGCTGTAAGCACAGGACTCAAAATCACCATGTGTGGGGATATGGGAATAGTCTGAAATTGTGTATGCCTTGAATAGCCTGCAGGATCCATAGAATTTCCACTGTTTTTTATAAGAGCTCTCACTCCCAAAGTGTTTTTGTTCCTATTTATCACATGCTGCCGTCAGCTTTCACTGGTGTTAACCCAGCCTCCAAGTCAATAATAGATGTTCATACTCATTTAAAACTACCTGTGTCTGCTACATTTCTGAGATGCATCCCAAGGGGGCCTTCCACGAATTACAGCTCTGGTCCATGCAATCCCATAGAAAAAAACAACAACAACAACATCAAAAGAAAACACCGTAACAAATAACTGACAGTTTCATGGTTCCTGCTTGCACATGATGGTTCGTGATCTTTCGTTTGTGAAGGAGGTGCTTGGATTTTTCACAGATGATGTATGGAACCACACAATTCCTCTGGGATTAAATCTTTTCATATAGTCTTTGCCTGTGCTGAACAAGCTTGCATCTTTGCTCATGAGAAGCCCCTTATGCCAGGAGCAACGGGGGAAAATGAGGTGTACAAAAGTCTCCCCTGGGAAGCTGTGAAGGTCACAGCATTGTGATATTTCTGACTCAAACTGGTCAAAAACAGGTCATGAAAACTTAAGTAGATAAAACTTTCACCTTCCCACTGATGCATCTTGTCATTTCTAGAACTACCTTCACCACAATTTGCTTCCCTTTTACCTCTCTAAACCCAATCCTTTGTTAAAAACACTTGTACCATTATGTTCATTACTTTTCTTAATCTTTTGTCTGTGTGTGTCTGCTTCGCAGCAGGGATTCACTTTCTAGGTTTATTTAAATTCTTAATTGGCAAGGTGGAAAGGAGGAAGTAGTTCAAGCAACTGTTCATATACCAACTGTTTGCAATACAATGGGAATCCTTCTGTGACAGCAGCCTACATCTACTTCTTTCTATATGTGAAAAAGGTTATTTTTTTCAGTAAGAAAGATATTGTATATTCCTGCTGTCAGCCAGGTATAATATGTTTTTCAGAGGCAGTGAGTACACACCTCTAGTTTGAAACCAGAACCACCTTGGTTCTTCTTCAGTAAGAGCAGTCTATGTTCAGAGTATCTACAATATTTCAAAATCTGAGAAAATAAAATCCATCCATCAAATATTGTTAACAGTTTAATCATTCAAAAGTGTGCATGACATAAGAGGATTGGGTAAGACACAAGCAGAGAATTGCAATATAGTGTGAGTAACCTGAAAAATGAGCAATATGTGTCCTTCATGCAGCCAAACAGTGCTTCTGCATGGAAAGAATCAGGGCTCAAAAATGGTGGAAGAGGTAATATTTTAAAATGAGGAAAATGAATAGAATTGTTCTACGAAACTTAAAAGTGATCCATGAACAGAAAAAAGGGAAGTCCTTTATGTAGCAGATAGTGAATTTCTGAGACTTTTTGCCACAAGGAGGTAGAAAGGCAGAAACTGTCAACATCTCTTATGAATTTAGCAAGCAGATGTTAATCAGCAGTCCTCTGCAGATGTTGAAAGGAATGGGAGCATCCAGTAACTTTAAGAGGAAACTCCTATTGGAATAGGACAAAACCACTCATCTTGAAATTCCATACTTCAGTTCATTTAATATAAACCATTTATGAGAGTTAGTAACATGAAAATGTGTATAAGTCGGCTTAAAGGGGATGCTGACTACTAAATCTGGACTACTTAAAGAGTCTAGGGTTAACAATCCTTATTAGAGCACAAAGAGGTAAGGGGACAATTTCCTGCAAGGAAATTTATCTGAGTGCCCATTGCTAACTACTACATCAATTACACACCAGAGAAACATTAATTGTTAATGTTTCTCACGTAGCTAAACATCACATAGCCTGAATAGTCCACACCATTCTCCTAAAAGTTAGGAAAGAAAAGAAGTGCTATGTTTTTCCGCGTTCTTCCACATGTAGCAATAGTTGCTTTTCAAAAAAATTTCATAGTACTTTTCTTTGGACAGAACCTAAAAATTATTTTCTTTTTAGAACAAGATTGATTTCGTATAAAGCATAGTAGATACTTACACAAAGGAGAACAAACAGATTTGAATTAGGAGAGGACAGGGACTGTTAAAGAAACAAAATATCAATAAATGCAAAAAGACCTCAGTCCGTAACAGTTATTTAGGCCAATACTGTCAAGGAGAGATTACATGTCTGCGAAGACCCTTGTGAGTTTCTGTTAAGAACAGGAATGATGTCACCTACATTCCTCTGAAAGAGCAGCTATTTATTTTATCTGGAGGCTCACATTTACCGGGCTGCATCACGTTCCTGCCCCTCTTCCTGTTCAGTTAAGCAACACCCAGACAATTCATTCCTTTTCGCTTTCTACAGCATTCTTGGACTTTTACAAATTAACGGCAAGGCAGCTTTGTATTATCACCATTGTGGCCTGCATGACAATGCTACGACTCCTATCTTTTTCTCCCAGCAACAAATGTGTGACAGGGACCATGGTTACTCTGCTTTGAAATGANGACAGGAGTTCTGTGGTGAATAAGGGGTGGCTACAAACCTCCTATCACTGCCTTTATGTAAATTAGCATAAGCAAAACAGGATAAATCAGATTATTCCTTATGTGGAGATGTCATCTATTTATTTCTCACAGATACAGTGCATACGCTTCCCTTGTGTGCTTCAGAGCTGACCTAGGGGGACTGCCTCCAAGGCAAGGGTAGCTACGGTCAGTTAGCTGGGTGCCAACTGGTAAAATTGTCTTTTAAAAAGTAATTGACTGTGACATTAGGCAGCAACTAACCCCTTCAACTTTCTGGATGTCAAATAGGCAAGCAGGGGGTTGTTTTGCAACAGGGAGTTCACTGTAGCATTCAGCTAAGCCAAAATAACTCCAATGAGACACTACAATCACAGGGAAGATACATTTTCTGTATTAAGTTATAAGATACTCAAGAGTTTAGCTGTGGAATTTGCTTCCACATAGTTCTTCCACAGCACCCACTTGTCCCTGAAGACTATGTGATGTAAATTAGATATAGGGGAGAAAGAAGCCTTTATGATAAAACAAGAGAAACTCAGCCCCTGCACATTTATCATCATGTAGCTCTGACATTCCCCTACTGTACTTTGCAGATTAGAAAGCAGCTCCCCAGGACTCACATTTAAAGAGCCCTGTAGTGCTTTTCATTTCTTTTTATGGAAGTTGCAAGGCAAATAATTATGGAGCTAGGGGAACAGTCCTCAGAGAGCCCCACTGGTCGAAAAAAGCGTATCTGGTGATAGCTAGGTTACTCTGAGTGTAGAGGGGGCAATTCACTTTCAGCAACAAGAATTAGCCACTAGAGAAAAATAATTCCTTTAAGCTCTCTGGATGGACTTTTTCTTTTCTCTGTTTCAGAGTCCTCCAATCTTACATGAGTGCACAGAGAGCTAAGTATGCTTCTGATTCATATGTGAGCTTGAGCTGTCCCTTTTTGATGATATTTCAGCCCAGCAACCAAGCATTGTGCTTTAATCCTCCAGCCTTAACAGCCTTAAAACCAATTTGAGATGCACTGAAATGACTTTGTAATCTCTGCGGGCATAACTTTAAAAGCATCCTAAGAGCTGGCAAAGATGCAAACATGCTGACTCTAACAAGAACATTAACAGCACATCTCAAACACAATTGCGAGTCTCTTAAGTTTGCTTTTCACAGTTAAAGGTCATTAACCGAAATTAGACCAAAAGAAGAGTGCTTGCAAGCAGCAAAACTTAACAGTTATCATATAAATTCTTCTTAACATCAAGTCAAGTGTTTCAAGTACTTTGAAGTCCTTATTACTGCCTTGTGTAAATGCACCACGTCTTGGTTTATTTTCCTTACTTTTAAGTAGTATACTGCTTTTCCTCAAGAAGTTCCAGGCAGGAAAATGCATGCATTTTAGGGAGAGACTGGATATTTCCCCCAGGCGTGTTTTCACTGCAGTTTGTCAGCTGCATATTGTACAGCCCCATTGCACTAGCAGGCATAATTGGGCCTTCCACAGCTGTAGGAGTCTGCCTTCCTCGCAAAGGGGTGCTTTGATAGACTTCGTTAGAACAAGGACTTGGTTGTTGGTAACTCCAGACCCAAAGATAAACAATAGGGAATCTGACACTGATCCCACACTATTATTCATCATACTGTATTCTGGCAATGTCAGAAGAGGCACAGTACGAGCTTAAGTGGAGAGCAAAATCAACTACCAAAAATGTAAATGGTATGCAGTATTTTCATTCTAAATGACCTAAAGACAAGCTGGTTTTCAAAATTCCATTCAAATGAAATTTGCAAAGAAAATAGATGATTCCTGGCATAATTAGAGGTTTTATTTTCTGATGAGGTCTGATTAAAGGGCCCAGATAAAAAATAAGAAATCCTTTGCTAAGGACACTGAATTTCAAATATTGTTTAAAGTAACCAACTTCACAACCTCCAAAAATATTTCCAAGATTCTCTCTCAGTTACATAACTAAGCTGAACTGACATCACTGGACTGAATCCTTACCGCAGGTGTGGCTGAGAGTTTCCTCACCTTAAAAGTCTCCTTAAAAGACAATCTGCAATTGCATGCCTCAATATAATCTCTTCCAAAAAAAAAAAAAAAACCATTTAAGCACAAGAGTATTTCATATACATTATCCCACATACTGTGCTGTGTTCCTTCCCGTATAAAGTCATTCATCTGCTTTAAGTGTTTCAGGAGTAGGATCTGAATGCCCATGACAATGCTTACTTCTTGCAATAATTCAATTACTTGCATCTAATCAAAGTATTAATTGATTTCTTTCATTTTGTAAGTATTAAAAAACATTGGTCTTGTGTTAACATATGTTATTGGCGGTTGGTAGTTGACAACAGGTGGGTATGCCATTTTATATCATTCTTCTATATTAATAGCATTGAAAGTCATCATTCATGTTGGAAAATGCACACACTTAAAAACAATTGCTATTTCAACCCTAGAGGAGATTCCATGAATACCCTACATTTAACAGCCAGCTAATAAAATCAGCGTATCAGTTAATGGCTATAAATAACTGGGAATGGAAGGTCATGAATGAGTGTTGATCTGGACAAATCACAGTCACTCTGTCAAATACAATGATCTTATGGTGATGTGAAACTGCTGACAGTGGATAATCAAGCCCTTAGTTTGCAAATCAAACTACTGATATTGTAAATGTTATTAAAAGCACCTGTAAAATAAATACAAAATTTATGAAGCATCCAAGTTGCTGCTTTTCATACAGTTCAGCAGAGTTTTTTAGCTTTCTTTTTCCTCCGTTTTTCATGTGTTTACTAAATTGTTACAAAACATATGCACTATTTTTGAGGAAAAATAACACAAGGCGAGCAGAAGGATCCATTCATGATCAGAATGCAATGGCCTTCATTATATTCCAGTTTGCTTATAAGTGACTGATCGAGAGTTAGCAGATGGTGTTTTCTTTCACCCCTTCGCCTTCCTCTTATTTAATTACTCCAACTTAGTTTATGTGCTGCCTCTATAATGCCTAATAAGCATGTATATTTGTAAGATAGTCACTTCTATGATCTCCAAATTCAGCAATGTTTAATCTAGCCACACTCAAGTATCTAAAACCAAGCATTTAAGCTACATGCCTAAAAACAGCCAGACCTCTTACAGTTAATGTTGCTCTTGGACATGTTTCCACCAAACCAACAACCTAGCATCCACCTAGGAAACTGTAGCGCCTGTAGAAAATCTGACTGGTAAGTAATGCATTACAGTGAAGTGTCCTTCTAGCAGCAACAGCTGCAGCTAGTAGTGGCACAGAGGGATGCTGCAGGCTGCCTCACTAGGCTCTGAGGTGTCTTCTGCTTCTGAAAGAGTGGTTTTCTGAGGGCCAATATGTGGGCAGGCAGGATGAGGGCTTGCAGGATGATGCTCTGAAGCTATACAGAGGTGAGAGTGCCTCCATTTGACACGGTAGTTAAAACATACTATTATTCATAAATGGCAACAATCCGATTGCCATTCACATAACAGTCTGTCTTCTTCCTCATTCTCCAATTTTATCCCAAATTCAAACATTCAAAACATACCCAACAAGATTTGTGGTGAGCCTTGACTCTTATCTGATAATGCCTCTTTCCCTCCAAAGCCAGCTGTGTATTTCAAAACCAAATATTTCTCACAGCTGTTACCTCACCAGCAACCCTTTGTACCAGGAATTCAAGGTCCAGTCTCGGTGGATTTACAGCAAGTCATGACTTCTGAAAGCCCTCTGTGGGCCAGATCCTGATGGAGCACAGCTCAAGGCATGTCCCAGACCAGAGGGCCCCTTCAAACAGAAAAGCACAACAGAACAATTCACTTGTGGTTGAAGAGATTGAGACTGGGAAGACAAGAACGATGTGGGATGAACAGAGTCCCCTTTCATCTGCCCTTTCCTTAGTAAAAACTCGGGCAAGGAAGATTCCTCAGGCAGGAAGAGATACAACTCCTAGAGTCTGTCTGGGCTACAGACAGAGCCACATTGCCCTTCTCCCCACTCTGCTGCCTCCAGCGCAGTCCGGCAGACCTGGCTGTGCAGCAGAGTTAGATGAAGAGGTTTTGTCTTCCGAGACTGCTTCAACTTTACCGCTCTGCAGTTTCAGAAGTTCAAATACAGGTTCGTTTTCAAGCAACCAGCAAATACAGTACTGACACATAACTAATTCTTCCCATTACCAAGAGAGAATTCAGAACTAACAAACCCACAGGACCTAAAATCTGAAGAAATGACACTATTTGCTAAATGACCTGCTACCGTCATCACAAAGACACGACTGAACTGCCAGCCTTTGTATTGAAGCAAATCAAGAGATCATTTTATTTTCTTCTTACATCTTCTATAGCACTGAAATAAGTGGCCCAAGTGAACTTAGTGATCCAGAAACTGTAGAAAGACTTAGTTGGCTGAAAGTAATACAAATATTTGTCTCTATGTGGCATGGATTATTTGTGTCCACTACATATGTTTACCAGATAAATTCTGCTTGTTTCCATTTAAGGTACAGATTCCTGGAATTAGCCAAGTTCCTTCAGCAGCAAGGTTTTAATCTCTTCCAGGACATCTGAAATCCTAGAATATCTGGAAATTTATTCTTCTGACTTGCAACTTAGAAAATGGAGCATGATATCAGTTTATTTTTCTCTTACAGGAGCTTCAGGCATCTGGTGATTACTGGATAGAAAGGCCAGGCTTTTTTTTTTTTCCTTCCCTCTCATGACTTCACACTACTGAAGCTAAAGAAAAGAAATACAGAGATAGCACTGTAGTAATGGCTAATGCAAGAGCTAATTCCCATTGCTGTGAAATCCCCAGCTGCTCTGCTAAACTACATTTCTGGGTTGTTTCCACCTCAACAGGAAGTGTTGATGGCCCCAAATAGTATCCAAGAGCCATTTCAGAGTGGCTATAGATGAAGTTTTAGGTTTCTTGACTAGTTTATTCATGATGTAGTCATGAATAAGCCCTTTAGATAACCACTTTGCACAGTGGGTGTGAGCTTCAGCTCTTAGGACAGTGTTACACTGCATTAATCCAATGACTTTAATACCTTACTCCTACTATCTTACAGCAATGTAGCTGAGAGTGAATCAGGCTGAAGATTTTGAATATAGGTGATTCCATTATTTTTATGAGGCCCTGCAGGCTCTAATTCTTTGCACCATGTGGGAGCTTTCCATGAATACAGAGTGCCATCTGTGCTTGGGTCTCATTCCTTAAAGAAACATTTAGCTTTCTATTCATCCTTTCTGCATTCCTGGGGCTGAACAGTGTGTGAGTGCGTTACCCCTTCCTCCCTTGTGTCACCAGAGTTTATTGATCAGCCTCAGGACTGAAAACACAGCAGAGAGCCCTGCTGCTTCCAGTAGCTGTTGCCTATCTTTTGAAGCAGAGATGAATGTTTGAGCTATAATGTATTCTTTCAACACGAGAGCATTAACCTATTGTGAAAAATAAATGCAAGAGATTCTCAAACTGGGAGGAGAAAAAGCACTGGAGCATCAGAAAGCTTGCGCACTGAGCCTTTTGCTCCAGCTCTTGCAGCCTGAGCTTCTTGCATCTCTGACTAATTTTCTCCCTGTTCACCACAGGAATACTAATTGCCAGATGAAGCTCTTTGTTCAGCAAATGCTCTAATTGTTGTTTAGAAGAGGAATTGTCTCTTGCAATCGTTTACTCCTAAGGGAAGTCGAAACCTTATTCCTGTGGTTGAGTCCAGACAGAGTACAGTTACAAAGCTACTGAAATTACCAGACCAGAGTCATTGGGTCAAAAAAAGCCATGATTATTTCTGAAGTGGGCTGTTCAAATTCAGATATGTAATCTTTTGCTCACATCACAGGTGAGCTGTGACAACAAAGTGCCTTGCACCATTTTACTGTGGTGCAAAAACCACAAGACATCTGGAGTTTCAGTATGAGGGGGCATCCGGAAGTTCAAATGTGTACCACAGCCATATTTGACTTACCAGCACTCAACTGTGGGAGTCTATAAAAGATACCTTAAAACAAGAAGCATTAAAATAGAAAGCACAATCTTAACATAGGTTTTTTAACAGAATAGATCTTTATGTTGCCTGTGTTTTGATATAAAAACAAGTAAATACAGGACATCCAGCCTGTACTTACTTGAATCTAAATATTTGTAAGAGCTCTTTCACATGCATGGATGCATAGCTATTCTGCAGTACACTAAGGACAAGAGCACCTATTTTGGCTTATGTTCAGCTTCTTCAGCTTTTCCAGTTAGTAGGATTTGTGACATTCAAAGAACACACATTAGCACAGGCATGCACACAAATTTATGCCTGGTGTAAAATAAAAATAATAATTAAAAAAATAAAATAAAATTCCTAATCCTCATCTCCCATGAGAAGAAACACACAATGTGTAAGAGAGAATAGAATAAAAGTAGAAGAGATGTACCGCTACGAGCAGGTCAATAAGATTATACGTAAGGATAAAACCAGTACAGGAGAAAGTCACAGCAGTAATTAAGAATTCGGAGACTCTCCAGTTAATTGCCTGAAGGCACTTCCTGGGCATCTTTCATGCCTTGCAGAGGACTCCATCGTGCATGCTCTGCTGACTGCAGTCCTAGGCATGGGAGGTACCAGATGTCATCCCTTCATTAAATGGCCTAACAAAAAGCAAGATTTCTTATGATCACCAATAGCATAAAATAAAACAAGATAAAAATGTAGAAGTATCTTGCTAATATATTGAGCAGTCCATTTTAGTTCTCAATACAGTGTACAATAAAAATCCAACTTTTCTGTAAAAAAAAAAAAAAAGTTTCTTCATCTCTGGTTTACCAAACCTTCAAGCATTAAATTGATCTGCTTTCCTTTTTCTTGACTTTTCAAAGCTTGGTAATGCCCTTTAAGTTTCTTTCAGGTTGTTGGGTTTCTTATATCACGTAACTCCGGTGATCTCATCCCAGATTTGCTCAGGGTGTGACTAGCTATTCTCAGTTCATGGCTGTCTGTATCACCTTTGCCTCTTAAAACCTCAGCGTGAATGTCGACTCCTGCAAACCACTCATTTCCAAGCCTAAAACTGCATATTCTCACTGTACTATGGGAATGAAGGAGGAGGTCATGGAAGAAGCCCTGTAAGACAGCAATCATTATCCTTGTGTTTGCTGCCCCTTACTGAGAATGTTAGCTTAGAGAATTCATTACTTTTAACTAATTCTACTCTGTATGAAGCATGAATTACTGATCAATGAATACCAATCTGTTCCAGCTCCATCCTACACCCCATATGGCACACACAAAAAAAAATTAAAAATAAAAAAACTTTTTAAAACAAAGTTATAAAAAGAGATCTACGAACTCATAGCTCAACCCCTGATTAAAGTAGTGTTTCCATTTTTATTCCTGAATTTATTACATTATTCAAAACTAGTTTTAAAAGTACTGACTATCAAGGATTCAGATGCTTCTTTGGGACACTGCCTCATTTTCCAAAAATAGCATTGTCAAGATTTCCCACATGTTCAGAGCAATTATTTCTTCCTTCACGGTATATGTTCGTATTGAGTCTAGCAAGAGGAATAATACTTAAAATAAGTTACATAAAAATGTTCTGCATAAGCCAGAAATTCCCTGTGCTGAGAATATATTTTAATGATTAAAAGTATAGGAGAAAGATGTTCTCTTAACACATATAAATGATGATGGGAGCACATTAGATGTTCTTTCTTTAAGCAACACAACTATGGCTGTTAGCTTACTGAACCAGTTTTTTCCATTTAACATCTTCTTTCTCAGCAAGTATCACCCACAGCAGGCAGAATGTGGCAAGTGTGACCATGTAGCTCAAAACATAAATGCCTGAGCTTTGCAGCTTTGCAAACAGCAGCATGCATTTCAAACTTTCAGAGCTTGTCCAGCTACAATAATGTTTATCTGTTATTTCTTTCAAAGTGGAGAAAATCTGGAAACTTTTGTCACCCTAGTGCACCATCATTCTTGGTTTTGTTTAATCTTAGGAGACGTTTTTCTTGTATGTAGATTTTATATTCAACTGAATCTTGTAGGGCAACTAAATAACTGATTACAAAACTGAACAATAGCTACAAACAAAAAATGATATTCAAAGATCATTGCCATTACATGTTAGCCAAGGTACTCATGTATATTTTCAGACAAGTCTATCGCATTGTGAGTAGCAGTGACCTGCTGAAACACACTCTGCCCAGGAATGGATATTCCAGGTGGGAGTCACTGCTCTCTCTGCTGCACCACCTTTCCTCCTGATTCTGCTCAGTTTACTTTCTCCAGGAGCACTACTTCTCCTTGTGTTAACATCCCAGTCTATGGTGGCTTGCTTAGTCACATTTTTAAAGGATGAGTATGTTCCAGTAGCTCACACCCATCTATCAAGTTGTATTTTACGAACCATAAGAGTCTGCTCTTGTATCCTTATCAGAAGGAAACAAAGCTTTTTTTTTTTTATGATTTTCATATCAACTACATTATCTATTATTGTTTCATAGCAATGGCATTGGCAGTTTATGGCATACAACAAAATCACAGCCTGTAGCACTCCTACCTCAGCTATGCAAAAAGGATGCAGGGGAAACAACATAACTGAGAGCCTTTTGAAGACCCAGAGCAGGCTACTAGGCACACCAGGAAGGAAATGTAGTTCTCCTGAGCTGTGCCTAGAAGCACCCCAAGGCACACCAACTGTCCTGGCTCTGGATAAGCCAGATGTGTGCCACCACTCCTGTGCTGACCAGACCCCTGCCAAAGGAGTCAGGCGTGGTGGGAGGTGGGCTGTCTGTTCTAAGTTTTGCCTCACCCCAGGACAGGGTCCAAATGAAGCAGGAACCTGATTGCAGGAACTGAAAGCACTCCCAACTTTGCCAGTTCAGACGTAGCCTTGAAGTCTTGCTCATATCATTATGCTTCTATCCTGAAATTTATAAGGGTATTAAAACACAATAAGCATAACAAAAAGCCAGGAGTTCAAGCAAAGTCAGGGCCAACACTACAGGACACTCAGGAGGCTGCTGTTCAGCTTGATACAAACTGCCTGCATGTGTGCGTGATCTTTTCTGAGGGACAGGTGAAAGCATTCAAGTGCCATCAACTGCTGAGCCTGGGACAAGACAATATTAGGGAACTTGTTTTCAGTGAATAGGAGCAGATGTGGCTGTTAGCAGAGACTAAGCCAGTTTTGTACCAGATACACCTAAAGCAGATTAAATCAGCGTGTAAGCATGAACAAAGAATATAAACCTTGTGTATGTTCAATCTTGTTCAAGCCAAATTCCAATGATAAAAAAATGGAAACCTAGTGGGAATTCATATCCAAAAGACTAATGGATGTTACAAACTGAATAAAGGGTGAAGGTTTAGCAGGTAGTATTCACTTACTTGTGTACTAGGACTTACACTGTGGTTTAAGGCTTTTTTTTTCCTGATTTTTTCAAAGAATACAGGGGCACTCCACTTAAGTATTTCCCTGTTCCCCACAAATAGCCCTTGAAGTTATGTATTTTCTCACTCTTCAGGGTTTAATTTCAGAAAGCATTTACTGAGTTATATAAACAAATTCCATAGATTTCGCTTTTTCTATAATATTTGAAAGACCTCCAGGTGATACATAGATCATGTATGACTTACCCTGGATAGGAGACATAAGGTACTTAACAAAATTCAGCCCTGTTATTGCCTCTCCTTTTATTTCTGTCCACTATAGCAAAAAGCTTTGTATGCCCTTCCAGCAAAGGAGGCAAGGCTGGCTAGCAGTCAGTGTGACAGAAGGAAAGCAGTGCAGCAGAAAATTGGATAACAGGATAAAAAACACAAGGACCACAGGAAGCCCATCAAAACTGCCTCCTCTTGTCAAAAAACAGACAAGTGACAAGTACAAATATAAAGTATTATCCACAATTCAGTATCTCTAATAATATCACAATTATAGTCCCGCTTCCTATAGAAAACCACTTAACTTTTTAGCCTTGACCTTACAATAGCAAGCCAAATGTGGTGTTACAAAATAAATCTGTGGAAAAATTGTTTACAGTCAGACATCTGACTATACAGTCCCAAACTAACTTTTTTGTTGTTGTTGTTAATTTCTGCTAGAAAAAAAAGTGTTTAAATAGGATTGCTCAGTCACTGATCTAAAAAACATGTTGACTTAAGACCGTGTACGTATTTAGTGATTCCAGATCATGCATCAGAAGGAGGCAGGCAATTTAAATTGTCTGCCAACGGTTCAAGACTGTAGCTAATTCATTACTCACACATCTCTAGTTGGAGTACTAATTTAAACTCATGTGTGTCTTATTAATTGTAATCTTGTTTCAAAGTGACAAGATAAATATCTCAAGGTACATAATATATTATGGACATAGGTCAAAACAAATGAGTGTCTAAAACAGATTAACTCTAAATACATGCAATATGTCATGTTTGTAAATTAAGAAAGGATAAATTGCATTAACATTTAACAGATTGTTCATTATACTTCATCTACACTTAGGTTTAAATACACTAACAGACACTTTTTCTGTATATAAGGTCTCCTAAAACAACTCATACAGAATATTTAGGTTTGCTTACTTGGAATCCAAAAGTGGCAGTTCCCAGGTGCTCTAAAGAACAGTGCACAGCACTACAGGATGGACAAAACTGGCACCCTGATGCAGTTTCCTTGATTTATTATTATCAATAGGAATGTAAAAGAAAAATTCAAACATTCCTTGCTTTTGTCCTTCCTTCCTATTATAAGATTAGTTAAACACATTGGAGATCAGTAGGTTAGTTTAAAAGCAGCCTTGGAGTTTTTCTTACACAGAAAGCTTTGAGCCACTTCATCAGTTTGATCACCTGAGCAAGCACTGTCCTTCCCGCACTTGCAGAGTGCCGTGTCCTGCTCCAGCACCGCCAGTGGCACGGGGGCAGCCACCCCCAGGACACACACTGCTGCAAATCCCCTCGAAATGCAAACCCTTTGCTGGGCTGAGGAACTCATAGGAATGGCTTTCAGAGTCCTCCATGGTAAAAAGTAACGGAAGTGTATGAGAAACAAATATAACTGCTCCTATGACTGTAGAACTTGAGCTAGCAAAGGGAATTTATTCATATTTCCATTGTCACAAAGGTGTGTTAAAAAGGAAGGCGGTGTCTCTACATTCAGTAATATTCAGAAATGGGACCTTTTGTAAAAATCTGTACATATATGAATCTCTAATATATGGATTAGTCCTTTTTGCCTTGTGCATAAGAAACATATTTTGCACTTGTGACTTCAGCTGTTACCCATCTTCCTGGTTTGATATTAACACTTAAATAATCTGTAAAAGACATTTCCTTTTTCCATGGACTGTTGTCCCAAATTCATTATGCAGCTACAAAGTGAATTTCAAAGCAATCAACCTAGGAGCACAGCTTCCACAGAATTTATCATACAAAAAGAGAAAGAATACTTGCTATACTGCAGTAAACAAGCATTTCACGTCATTTTAACTAAATCTGCACTAAAATTTGTAGCCATGTTGCTTGTATTTCTCACCAAAACCTATGTATAGACCAGCTTTTGTACACATTCAAAAACAAGTATAATCCCATCAATTCAATGAATCTATCCATATAGCTAAACAGAAGGAAACCTTAACACAACTCATGTTTTAACCAAGTTACTGAAAACAATAATCATTTCAGGCTGAAATGGCTAGTAAAACTGATTTTATCAGGTAAACTGATATTTTTCCTCCTCGTGTACAAATTCCACTGATAAAACGAATAACAACAAAAGGATTGACTTAATTCCAGATGACATTTTAATTCATTCCATTTTAGACACTCTGATGATAAAGCTATAACACTGTTTTCAGGTAAAGAAAACCTGACCAGAAAGATGTACTGAATAGAGGCTTTTCCATTGCTAATTCATGCTATCAGATATCCACTTATTTCTGCAGAAGACTGCAGTAGCCTTGTACACTTTAATTACTGCCATTTACAGATAATAATTTAAATTCCATTGCTTTTGCCTTATAAATGCCATTCTTTCTATGAATAAGGTCAACCATTTAGATGTATATGTTTCAATATGAAATTACCATGACTAGGTATTATTCGAAACCTCTACACTGTATTTCATCTCTCTCTTAAGGCATCTTGATGCTTCTAACTGTGCTTTACTACCCATCCTGACATACATCAGCAGCGTTAACACGATTCATTTATCAGTCACCTGTTTTCATCTCTTGCTATTTCCACTCCCCTTTTTTTCCTAATGTATTGATTTTCATGGAAATGTACAAATGCTAAGTGGAACCAGGAAGAACTTTAACTGTGGGATACAGGAGGAAGGAAGGAACAGAAGTAGGTGGGATAAAACAGACTTCATTGCTTAATGATGCAGATGTCAGTACATGTGAATAAACAACTTTCCCTGCTTGCAGACCTTGCATTCAGCTCAGTGGTAAAAACATAAGCAAAACTGAATCTTTGCTGCTGCAATGTGCTAAATATGGACCACTGGTATTCAATAAAATGGACACATACCTCTGTGTTAACAAAGGCAATGGAGTAGTGTCTGAGTAAGTCTGAACCCTCCAGGTAACATAGCTGTGAGGGTTATTCTGATTGGAAATCTGTTTGCTCCATTTTTTGAGTGTTCTTTCATATTATTGTCTGCTTCATGTGGAACCTCATCTAGCTCCCACAGGGAAAAGATCCTTCAATTCTTTTGGTAGTTTACAGTTTGATTACCTCATTCTCGTAAAATCTGTCAGACACTGGCTGATGCTTTCAGGAAAGCTGTACCTGGGCCACTCTTCCTCATTCAAGCAGGTACTAGCAGACTGACAATATGGAACAATAAAAACACAAGCTGGAAGATCATTTTTGGAATCCATAATGTACGAGGCAGAAGGGTCGGCACACATAGGAAGGAGACTATGGAACATAAGATGCAGTAAGAGATTTTGTTGCATCTATCTTTTGCCACACTAGGGTAGGTATTCTTTTCTTAAAGGAACTTTGTTAGACTCGGTTCAGAGTTAAGCTTAAACTGTACGTGTGCAAGTATTGGAATTTGCCTAGAATCACCAAAACTGAAAAAGGACATCCCAAACTAGAGTAATTTTGCCTCTCAGACTATTCCTCTCTACTTCTTTTGCCTGAAATATGTTGTGGCATTACTTTTTGTCGTATCCAGAGACACTACTTATTCAATGAACTTAAACTTACAGATAAATTCAATCTGACAGAACATTCTAAAATGGGTGTGAAAACATAAATGAGTGTATAAATGTAGTGCTCAGCAGAAGTTCACGTGCCAGGTAGACATATATCTGATATGCCATCATGTTATGACCACTGAGATAAAATTCTTTTATGAACATAGCATGTGAGTTGATTAATGAGGCAGAGCCGCTGAATGACCTCCAAAGGTCCCTTCCAACTTAAATTATTTTATGAATATCGAGATCAAATTACTTTTGTGCGGTGTCCTAGATCACTGGAACTGCAGAAGGAGCAAACTTGAAGGTAAAAATGTAACCCAAAAAGTGCTCTCCTGGGAGCATTAGTAGAAGTGACAGGAAAATTTAATGTTTTCAGGTGTTATGCAAGAGCAAAGACTCCTTTTGCACATCTGGGGAACTAGAACTCACTAGAATGAGGCATGGCCAGCAGGCAGGCAGAGAGAGAGAGAGATTCGAAAAAGGCTCACTTTGGCCAACTAACTCCTTCCCATGTTCTTCTGTTGAAGAATGTGGAAACAAAACTTATGCAGATTGATTTATTACTTCAAACTTTTCTGTCAAATGTTTTGTGTTGTAAGTGGTATTTCATTTCAAGGACATAGTCTGCTCCTTCATTATTGCTGTAATTGCTCCAAAGAAAGGGCAATGAAAGATCAGTGCCTTTAGTATGGAAGTCTAAAGCAGGGAAATTTTTTTATTTTTTTTATTTTTTTTTTAAATCATTTGTGTTTGGAAACATCAAAACTGAGTCAAGAAACTCTCTCAGACTTGCTGAAATAAACGGAGATTCAATACTGTATTTAAAGAGGCAGGGGTCAGAAACACTTTATTGCAGCAATAATGACAACATGTGCAACTTTTTCCCCCCAGGAAATCCTTAGATCTTGACATTTTGAAGGCAGTGAAGCCATTTTGCTTATTTGTTGTTTTTAGGAGGATTTTGAACTACACTGAGCAGATGCTAAAACAGATGGACACTGTCTTTTGGAAAACTGGGAAAAAATCTGATTAGATAATGTCATGCTATTGTTTCTTTTTTTTTCCCAGCTGAATAAGCTATGAAAGTACACTTCCTTATATCATAATTTAAGGAAAATATAAATGCTGATGCTACCTTCATCAAAGCTTTACATAAGCAGCCAGGTCCTGGCCCTGTTCCACTCTTCATTTTTTAAAGAGCTCGCTCATATTTGGTAGCCCCAGTCTGTTTTCCCCTGGGGAAAGGCATTTCAGGGTGGCAAGAACTGGAGTCAGAGCAATTCATATGGGCAGGAGACCTTAAGGAGATGGTAAAGCCTACTCTGCCTGGGAGCAATAGCAACAACTTGGCAGGGTGAGGCATTTGCTATATTTTGTTCTTTCACCACCTCTGAGCTAAATATCCTCGTGGGAACCCAGTAGGACTGGGAGAAGGAGTAAAGAAGAGGTACTACAACCCACCTGTTGATGGTATCTTTGCTTAGTACTGCTTGCCCAGAAGCTGGAGGTGCCACAGCTCTTTGAAAAAGCCTCCCTGAAAATCTGACAGGTCCTTCCACTTGGCCCTGCACCAGCCAAGCTGTGTGCCACTCAAAATCAGTAGATGAGGATGTCTTTGTTACTTGCATATGGCTGTAAATTGTAAATCTCCAAATTAAAGCAGCTTGAAATTAAATTTATATTGGTGACTAGTCTAACTGGTACCATAGCTAAAGAGTCCCTGTTTGCCCTGATGTTGGAGATGTATGATAGAGATTGGCCCATGGAGGGGTGGCACCTTGTGAATTGTGCACAAGGGGAAAAAAAATAAAAGGGATTTGATAACTGATCTGAGTTCTGATCTTACCTCTTCTATAGACAGCTCATCTCTCCATGTTGCACCTGTACATTAGATAACGGACTGCTCAATAAACCCAGCAGTTTTTCCTCAGGCTCTCTGGTAACATTTGCCAATGTATCAGCTGACAAGAGAATTCTCTGGTCTGCTTCCTCCATCGCGCCAACCTGACTTTTCCTTTTAATAACCGCTCTTTCTATCTTGTTCTGTTTCTCTGTGGTTTGGCTTCTATCCCTTGCTTGCAAACAACACAAGAAACAATTGCAAATGGTTAGCATCAGTGCCCTGCGAATAACTGAATACGTGTTTGATTGAGTGAATTGGGAAAAAGATTAATTTCAAGACAAGCTGAAATAAAAAAGAACGGAAAATTTAATTTTTTACGCAGTGAAATACTTCACTCACTTCTAAGCTGAATGCTTTGTTTCATATTTTTAGATCTCTATAGTTTAACAACATAGATCTATTTTTATATAGAAATTCAGTTCCTACAAGAAAAGCTGTTTTGATAGTGGAAATGCTTTGCTTTTAGTTTTGCAACAAGATGTTTCAACATTGGATCGTTTTGGAGTTCTGTTTTTCTTCACTGGAAAAAATCAAAATGAACTCAGGAAATGCTTTGTTCAACTCAAATTGGTAATTTTTGGGCAAAAAATATCCCAGGCATAAGTATTCATCCCTCTCCTGTTTGAAACAAGTTTCTTTGTGCTGATTAAAGTAGATGTGGAAAAAACTGCTTTTGGCCCCAGTTTGTCCTTTGGCAGCGTGGAAACATACTGTGGGTAGCTTCTTCTTCTGATGTTTTTTGAGGCAAACCTGAAACACATCTGGAGTATGCCTGCTGGCAGCCTTCATCACTTATAAGAAGTGAAGTACAAGAGCTAGCATAAATGTGAAATTTTGGTTTAACTGAAATTGCATCAACTGCAATACAGGATGGATTTTAAACCACTCAGAGTTGATATATGAGCTAATGACTTAATCAAGAGAAAAAAAAGGGGGGGACAACTTTTTAGCTTTTTTATGTTGCACAGTCACTTAGTTAAATCCATTTAGAACAATGTTGAAGTGACAATAAATAGACTGCACATGAAAATATTGATGCAACTAAGTCATTTCCTTGGAATAGCATGGTCATTTTATGTAGTAACAGAGTCAGCTGAAGACCAAGAAGTTCTAACCTCTCCATAGCACTGACTTTTCATGCCAGTTTAGAAACAGATTGAAGGAATTCACTATTAGTTTAAGCAACATGCTATGGAATAGGAGTCTAATTTAGACTTTGTGCCTTTTTTTCTTCTATAGCTCTGTAAGCAATACAGATTTGAGTGTGCTCATATATTTAATTTTGTACAGAAGTATGAATTAAGCACCACTTCTTTTTCCACTGTGATGTGTATCCATGAGTGTTTGATATTGTTCTTCTAGGATAAGCCGTATTGTTCACGTTCTTTTTCTCACATAAGAATTATAAGGAAAAATTACTGTGTACCTCCCATTACATTTTTATGACACAGTAACAAAGTCCAACCCTTTAGAAACTTCCAGTAAGCTGAAAACATTCATATCCTTAACCTTCACACTTTTGCTTCAGTATGCTCCTTGTCACTTTTTTTTAGATTATGCGCACCAGTTAAATCCCTCATTTGATTTAAGAATCACACTAGCAGGCCTTATTCCACCTTTTTTATACTCTATATAAATTAACAAGAAAGTGTAACAGCATCAAACAGTTGTTCTGTCTCAGAAGTGACCCAGAGAGGGAGACCAACAACTATTGGATTTCACAAACTTATCTTTTCCACAGTATGTTTGCATCTTTTTGCAACAACACACCTCCCTCCCTCCTTCCCTTCTTTCTTACCATGGGAAGAGTTTCTTTCATGAGAGTAACAGAAAAAATACTCAGTAAAGAACCAAGAAGAAACCAAGAACGGGCCTCTACAGCTGAGCTGATACACCAGACCACTTACTCCAAAGAAACCATAGGAACTAGCTGAAAAGCCTTTTGAGCTCCTTCAGCACAGCTCCTAGCAGCTCCCACCACCACCACTGTTCAAACAGCTGTGGGTTATTAGAAAAGATCTTGAGCTGAACCAAAGAGCCCTCCTTAGGGTCATTTCTCATCATGAAACTGTTAATGAAGACCTGATGTTGCTGAAGAAATACTTATCAGGAAGGAATGGTATTTTACTGCTGTTTGGTGGATGACATAAGTTACCAAGAGTTCTCTTTACTGTGTCCTTTTGAAAAGTCAATTTTATACCTACACCTTCTTGTGATCTCTTGAGACTAAGAAACAAGAATCTTTTCACGTAATTAGTGGGTTTATGGAACCTTTTAAAATGCTATTAAAGTAAGGCAGATAAAATGTATTAATCTTTTAAAATTTTAAGCCTTTCATGAATAATTGCAAATACAAATCTCCATTATCATCCCTC
>VXAL01008751.1:182343-269548 GCA_013399475.1 Chauna torquata
ATACTGTTAAATCACGAAATACTGCTGAATGCAATGAGTGAGCTGTAAATGTCTAAATTAATTCTAAGCATCCCTGAAAAATTGCTTTTGCCAGAGGATCGAATGTTTCGTATTCAGAAACAGAGTAGGGACAAGGTTAAAAGCTAGTGAATTTAAAGATTTCACACAAGATCAATAAGAGTGCTGCAGGATTGCAAAATGTGAAAAATATGAGACTTTGTTTGTGTGCTCTAGTCAATGGTCAGTAGCAAAGTACATTTTCTTTGGTCATTGCAGTAAGATGCATTAAGAAAGTCATCTGGAATTAGAAGTTGTTAATGACATTTGCTCCAAGACAGCAACGAAGGAAATAAAAGTAGAGTGAGAAGAAAACTGCTTGCCACAGAAAACATGCTGTGCCAATTATCTAAAAAACCAACCAAGCCTTCTGAGCCACTCCCAATCCTCATCATTTTACTCCATTATCAAGAAGCAGTATAGAAAAAAAGTACCTCTTTCCTTCCAACGTACAAATAGTTTCCAATTCTACTGTGTAGAGAAAAAAATAGTAGTATCATGTTTTGATAGCTTGTGGTACTGAATCATGAGAAAGTATATAAATATTTATACATGTTAGTCATTAGTAGACAATAGACACATTCCATCAGATATATGCCAGCTGGGGCACAAACAACATCAGGTATTAATGTTCAAAATCTTATGATTGGCATTAAAATGCAATGAAAGAGCAAAAATATATCAGGTCTATACTGGAATAAAATACACAGTTGTTTTCTAAGCATCAACTTAATCAATCATGAGAGCCTATCTTGAGCTGCACTTGCACAAATACTAAAATGTGTGTGAGTGGTACATAACAGGACCGTGTTTTCTACGAAGTTTTAATGAAAAGCAAGAGATTTGACTAGAAAACAAAAGGCTGTCAGGGAAGGGAAAACAAGGTAAATATGCACCATATTAGAAATAAGAGGCTTTAATCTTCATTCACTGTAGTACCTAATCAAAACAGCGGCTATTACTGAATCTTTACTTATAAAAGAAACTAAAAGTCTCCATGTGTTTTAAAAGCTGGATTCTCACCTTGAGGAATACCACAGTGTAAATACCACAGTGTAATGGACTGCATCCTAGAGACAGATCTCAGGGCTATGTTATATGGTGCAGAAATAAATAAAAAAAGATATGAAAGCTCAGAAAACCAGCACACTGTTTTTATATGCATTGTCAGAGGCTTAAGAAGCTATTAAGTAACCTAGACAGAGACCTAAAGGTTCATGAACTGAAGATTATTGATGTAAATTGGCACTTAAAAGAAAGGTAGATGAACTAGAGTGTTCAGAGAGTATAGAGAAGCATCTTGGCACCATTTGCGTTCTGCAAAACCCGCGTTTAAAATCAGTGGGTTACTGTAAAGCCTGGAGTGCCACAACTTAGTCTCAGAGGCTAAAGTGGGACAGTTGAAAATTTCCCCAGAGCACAGCTAAGTTTGTTAAAGGCTAAAATACATCTTTTGCAATCCTGTAATCCTTGTTACTATCATTAATATTTACATTGTTGTCTCACTGGAGGTGCTTGCAATTTCACAATTTTCTTAGCTTCAAGAAATCAGAGAGCTGTGGGTTTTGGATGATGATAAAAGTAGCCTTTACAAAATCCTCCATTTCATTACACAGGACCTATTTTGCTAGAACAGAGTATGTTAAATGTTGTAAGTGGAGGAAGGTTTTAAGCTTTGCCTGGGACAAATTTTGCAAGGCAGGAATAGCTGGCTGTAGCATTTCATTTGTGCCCAATGTAGTTAGTGTTCAATCCAATTTGGATGGAAGGTATCTATTCCGAATGTTCAGCAGATGGAAGGGCGGTGAGTACTCACAAGAAACAGGTTATTTCTATTACAATAAATTGCTTGGAAATCCAGGTACTCCTCCACTGACAGATACCACTACAGCACTGGGTGTCCGTAAATCAGGTGGATTACTGTCAACCCATATGTAAGCTCCCTCACTGTGGGCCGTGCCTCTTCATAAAAACTGGTTGTTTTACAAATGCTCCACTCCTTGCTCACAGTCAGGGCTGTGGTTACGCAGTACGGGCTGTGCTGGCACATTCTGCCATCCCTTCAGAGCAGGGTAAAGCTCTCTTATTTGGGCTGCAGATTTTGCCACTGTAAGGACCGCATGTTCAGGCCCCTCTCCGTTTCACTATTGTCTTTTAATTCTCTTGTATGAAGGAAGTGTCTCGCTGCTTTTACTATTACAAATAAAAGGTACCAATAAGAAAGGAACAGAGTCAGTATCTCTTTCTTTTCCATGAAACCACTTGTATTTCTCTTGGCATGAGAGCTGCCAGACACTTTGACTCATGCAGTTAGAGCTAATATACCGGTATAAAAATAAGAGATACTGAGACAGGAGGAAGTGTTCCAGAAAAGCAGTCTGATCTTCACACAGCTTCTTTTCTCCTTTCTTCTAGTTGGCACGCTGTGTTTTGCAGCTCATCAGTTATCATATGTTCACTTTGCTCTCCGATTCTCACAATAAATACCTCTGGTAAAGAAGAGCACAGCTCAGAGAGTTTACTTCCCCATTTTGGGTAGAGAGAAGCTTCTTTCAACCCGATCATCCTCAAGCCCTGATTCCAGGCATATCATTGAGGTCCTCATTTCATATTCAATTTGCTGTTGCGTATTTAAAAAAAAAAAAAAAAAAGCTATAGCAATAATATAATCAATTTAAGCTGGCAAGCATGACACTATTTCTTGGGTCTAGGCCATATCCCTAGCATTGTTTTATACATGCAGTGACTGATGTACCAAAGCCTATGAGTCTGGAATATTGATTTAAACCTGAATTTCTTCTGTGTCTGTAAGAGTGCTCAGTTTCATAGCTCTTCCTTTGGCCAATTGGATACAGAGGAAATTTTCAGATTCAGTATTCATTCAGAAACATCAGATCCAAGTTTCTGATTTCTTCGCAAAGGAACAGGGAGAAGTCTTATATTTTTTGCGTTTTCATTTTAACAATAATTAAATTCTTTCTTATGTGGTATTTTAGAGGATTCTTATATTACTCTTACGTGATTCTATCTAGTGGAATGTTGCATGATGCTAGCATGGTGGTTTCTGTGACAGGAGCAAGATTTGTGCCCTCACATATATGAGGCTTTTAAAGCTTTCTGATCCTGAAAGCACCATTGCCTCTGTGACTCCATCCAAATACAGACAAGGATGGATGTAAGCACAGCTTGGAGAGCAGCACTGAAGGCCCAGTGTGGTTATTACAAAGATTTCTTGCTGCTTCTGTTTCCAGAAAATCATCACTGGATGACAGAAATATACTACAGGCTTAGACCGTAACAAGAACCTATTTTAAAGTACAAAATGCACACTATGGCCTTTCCTCTCTCCTCTGGTTGTCTTACAGAGAGTTGCTCTTCTCATTAGTTTTGTTAATTCTTCAGGTCTAGGTAGGGAGTTTTTCAATGTTTATATAAATCTAGGGTAGTGCCCAATGCTATACTTCTATGGGTTCGGTATGTGGAGAGTGGCTGCAGAACGTTTGGACTTTCCAAGATTTATATTCTGATCTCAAGAAGGGCACAGAAGATCAGTTTTCGATAGTCTCTGTGAGGCACCTTCTTTTTCTATGTGTGCATGTTCGTCATAATATGTAGTCACAAATATATCTATATTTAAGCTAGTTCTTTAAATACCATGGGAATTGGATTGAGACCAATTCCCACACACTCAATAGAAATGGAAAATTAAGAACTGGGAAGAAATCCAATATACATGAATTATGCTTCTTCACTTCCACTGGTTTCCGTTTACAACGAGCCAGAGATGATGGTGCCATTCTCTAGACTGAAGAGTCTCACACTCCAGTGAATCTTATCTTCCATCTCTGTATAATTATTAATGCTAGTTCTTACAAAATTTTGTAATAGCAATGCAATATGAATAATTAAAGATAATGGTATTAATTTCAATGTTAAAATAATACTTGCTTTAGGAAAATGTACGTGAAAATTTGTCGTCCTCATAAAGTTAGCTAGAAACATTTTTCCTATTGCTGTTGTTCAGCAGTTCTTTTGCACCCTGAAATGCAAGCATGAGGATTTATATTCCTTCCAAAATTCTTGAATACTATGTTTCTTTACATTGCAATTTTAGATATCTATAGAAATAGCTTATCTCAAATCTTGTCTCTCCTCATCTTCACGATATCACTGAAAACAAGATCCATTGACCAATGCTGTTTTGCATGAGAACATTTCTCAAACATGGAAGGGTTCATAGTCTGCCAGAGAACTGTTTTTGTTGCAAACACTCAGCCTCCAAGGTGAGTGGGACACAGCCTGCGAGAAGGTGCAGAAGCACAGAGCAGCTGGTGTGCCTGCATTTGGCCTTCTCACTTACATGCAGAAGCTTGTATTTCTCTTTGGAGCAGGCTGCAAAAGACATTATCTTTTGAAAGCTATATGACTGAGCAAATCGGTCAAATGTACCCTTTTGAAAATCCTTCTTGTGTGATAGTAAAATATGAACTTAATCCTTTAATTATAAGTTGAGCTGGAGATACAGTTACCAGATTCGAATCCGAAATATAACGTGTAAATGTTTAACAACTGCTTTTAGCCAAGAACCTACCGTCCAGTTTTGAAGAGCCAAGAGTAATCAGAAATATATTTTTATCTCATTCTTTTTAGAAACAGTGTCCTAAAATGATGATGACCTTTGAAATAGATGGTATATTTAGGACTGCATGAAAGAAAACATGCATATCTTCTGTCTGACCAAAACATCTAGACCTCTATGTTCGTCATCTTAAATTAGTCCTTGTGATTCTTTAGGTGTTAAAGTTTAAGCTTAAAAGTCTAACAGCAGCTATGACACTTTTAGGATGTTCCGAGGCTCACACCTGGGTGTGAAACTCAGTGTGTTAGTAGGAATACCAAAGGAAGACTTCTGCTTGATCTTTTACTACCAAATTTGATGCTATGTAAGCTCCCTACGATACGGCATGAATAGGATCATATTAGAACATTATTTTTGAACTTCTAACTTACCTGGAAACACTGTGAAATGCTTTACAAATAAGAGAATATAGTATTAATTTGTTATTCACAAGTAAACACAGCAGTTCACACAAGCAAGTTTTTTAACAAGTTTTTTAATGCTCTCTCTTTACAGCATAAGCAGAGTCCAGGTATTTATACTCATGCTTACAGAAACCTAGTATAAGATCCCTAGCTGAGAAGATGATAGGTAGCTATCAGCACAGACCAAAAAAATTACTAAATGGGTTTTGGGCAGTAACCAAGGGTTCAACAAGAACCTATGTCACAGTGCAGAGGCATTCTCCTGCTCTTCCCCTGTTGACCATGTGTTCGTGACTGGGGCTGAGCCATTAGCTAGGTCAGAGGTGCTACCAGCAGCCTGAGGAGTCTCTGGGGAAAAGGTGGCATCTAAGAAAAGGGAGGGGAGTCCCTATCCTCTTCTGCCACTGGAATTACTGGAGCTGGGTAGAAAATTGATTACATTTCTAACAACCTATTCCATGTGACAAAAAGGCCTTTCTCCCTTGAGCTTCATTTCTGTGAACTCCAGGAAAAATAAAAAGGAAAAAAAAAAAAAAAANTTCCGTTTACAACGAGCCAGAGATGATGGTGCCATTCTCTAGACTGAAGAGTCTCACACTCCAGTGAATCTTATCTTCCATCTCTGTATAATTATTAATGCTAGTTCTTACAAAATTTTGTAATAGCAATGCAATATGAATAATTAAAGATAATGGTATTAATTTCAATGTTAAAATAATACTTGCTTTAGGAAAATGTACGTGAAAATTTGTCGTCCTCATAAAGTTAGCTAGAAACATTTTTCCTATTGCTGTTGTTCAGCAGTTCTTTTGCACCCTGAAATGCAAGCATGAGGATTTATATTCCTTCCAAAATTCTTGAATACTATGTTTCTTTACATTGCAATTTTAGATATCTATAGAAATAGCTTATCTCAAATCTTGTCTCTCCTCATCTTCACGATATCACTGAAAACAAGATCCATTGACCAATGCTGTTTTGCATGAGAACATTTCTCAAACATGGAAGGGTTCATAGTCTGCCAGAGAACTGTTTTTGTTGCAAACACTCAGCCTCCAAGGTGAGTGGGACACAGCCTGCGAGAAGGTGCAGAAGCACAGAGCAGCTGGTGTGCCTGCATTTGGCCTTCTCACTTACATGCAGAAGCTTGTATTTCTCTTTGGAGCAGGCTGCAAAAGACATTATCTTTTGAAAGCTATATGACTGAGCAAATCGGTCAAATGTACCCTTTTGAAAATCCTTCTTGTGTGATAGTAAAATATGAACTTAATCCTTTAATTATAAGTTGAGCTGGAGATACAGTTACCAGATTCGAATCCGAAATATAACGTGTAAATGTTTAACAACTGCTTTTAGCCAAGAACCTACCGTCCAGTTTTGAAGAGCCAAGAGTAATCAGAAATATATTTTTATCTCATTCTTTTTAGAAACAGTGTCCTAAAATGATGATGACCTTTGAAATAGATGGTATATTTAGGACTGCATGAAAGAAAACATGCATATCTTCTGTCTGACCAAAACATCTAGACCTCTATGTTCGTCATCTTAAAGTAGTCCTTGTGATTCTTTAGGTGTTAAAGTTTAAGCTTAAAAGTCTAACAGCAGCTATGACACTTTTAGGATGTTCCGAGGCTCACACCTGGGTGTGAAACTCAGTGTGTTAGTAGGAATACCAAAGGAAGACTTCTGCTTGATCTTTTACTACCAAATTTGATGCTATGTAAGCTCCCTACGATACGGCATGAATAGGATCATATTAGAACATTATTTTTGAACTTCTAACTTACCTGGAAACACTGTGAAATGCTTTACAAATAAGAGAATATAGTATTAATTTGTTATTCACAAGTAAACACAGCAGTTCACACAAG
This sequence comes from Chauna torquata, assembly GCA_013399475.1. NCBI lineage: Eukaryota > Metazoa > Chordata > Aves > Anseriformes > Anhimidae > Chauna > Chauna torquata. The sequence goes on from VXAL01008751.1 coordinate 189,315, forward strand.
CAAGTTTTTTAACAAGTTTTTTAATGCTCTCTCTTTACAGCATAAGCAGAGTCCAGGTATTTATACTCATGCTTACAGAAACCTAGTATAAGATCCCTAGCTGAGAAGATGATAGGTAGCTATCAGCACAGACCAAAAAAATTACTAAATGGGTTTTGGGCAGTAACCAAGGGTTCAACAAGAACCTATGTCACAGTGCAGAGGCATTCTCCTGCTCTTCCCCCTGTGGAGTCTCTGGGGAAAAGGTGGCATCTAAGAAAAGGGAGGGGAGTCCCTATCCTCTTCTGCCACTGGAATTACTGGAGCTGGGTAGAAAATTGATTACATTTCTAACAACCTATTCCATGTGACAAAAAGGCCTTTCTCCCTTGAGCTTCATTTCTGTGAACTCCAGGAAAAATAAAAAGGAAAAAAAAAAAAAAAAAAGGAAAGGAAAGGAATGTCCTGTAGGAAGAAAAAGAAGAGTCTATCTGGAGACTTGGAAGAAGAAGGAAATATGTTCAGGAAATAAAGAAAAATCAGTTTAATTTGTGAAGACAAAACTGCAGGCAGTCAACGCCAACACAAAATGACTGTAGAAAGAGTCTGTAAAAGCTTTTATGGAAGCCTTTGAGTAGTGTCCGTAACAGCAGGATCCAAGATGGGCTTTTAAACCTTTTGAAGTTTTTTAATCACTAGTCATAAGAGTTTCTCAGTATTTACTTTGTGAAATGTTTCTCTGTAGTTGTAGGAGAGGATTGGTCAGGATTTGTTAAGCCAAGATGTGCAAATGCTTCTGAATTTAACCATGCCAATGGCAGATTAAGAGCTTTCATACTGTGAAAGAAAACATTGCTGCTCAGGCAAAAAGGTAGGATAATTCAAACTCCAAAGATTGGTCAAATAAGGAGCATAAACATGTTTTAGAGAAGTCTCTTTGTATAACGTAAAAGTTCTGCTCGCGTCTCTGCCAATGTATCCTTTTCCAAGAATATGAAATTGAGATCTTCCAAATTTGGCTTTGCATGTTTTTAGCAGCTTTTTACAACTGGATCTGACATCCAAACTGATACCACAGCTCTGTTTTTCTTCACCGGGTTACTGCAGATTGATGACAGATTGAAAAACAGCTTTATATGGAAAGAGTTTCAAAAAGCCTCCCAAACTGTTAGCAATTTATTTATTTATTCTCCTTACTGTGGAAATATTCTGGCTCTGTATTGCAAGGTAGCATCTTTCACTGGCATCACTCAGTCAGTTTCAGGCCATTTGATTCTATGGGGAATCTAGCAACTCTTTGGGCAAACTCCAGAAAGGGACCCCTGAACATGCAAATATTCACATTCACACCTTCACATAGTCCCTGTTATTTTCTCTGTAGAATCAAGATTTAGACACATCAAGTCACCTTTAACAACAGGAGTCAGCCCAGAAAAAAATGTCCAGTAGGGCAATATATGTGCAATCTATACCCATACCACGTAATCAAAAGTGGTCTCACGAAACCCAGCCATTTGCATCTGCTCTTGGTGAGCCAGAGCCCATTCCCGCTCTGCCTGCAGCATAGACTGTTTTGTCTTTTCCCCTGGGTTTGTTCCCACGGCACGCGAGGGAGTGCTGGCCCTGGGCAAGGCTGGGTGGGACGGGGGGGTCCCCCTCCAGGGAGCCCTGCAGATTGCTTAACTGGACACCCACGTAGCTGATGGGCACACGGCTCCTGCCTTGTGCCGGGTCTGAGCCAGGAGAAGGCAAAGTTACTGTTTCATTTCTCATGGCAAAGCAAGTAGTAAGCCAAGATCCCACTGTGCAACGCACTGTGCAAACAAAACACTGCTTCTCACCCTAATAGCAAGTAGGTACCACACAAAAACAATCCAAGGGGATGTACTAGCACTTTCTAGACCTTTGTACAGAAGAGAGAATGTGAGAGGTTTGTACGTTAAGGCTTTAATCCTGAGTCGTGCCAAAGGGAGATTTTGAAAGAAAAGGAAGCAAAGACATGGGCATAAAAGCAGTGAATTTTTAACCATGGATAGTTAAAATTGTCCTCAGAGAATGAAACCCCAATGATTCAGGTAACCCCAGAGTAAAAAAGGTAGGCTGTGTCTGAGATCTAATCTCTCCAAAGACAGGTGACAAATAGGGTGGTGTTTTCTGACACTGACCTCCTGCTCACTCTGAGCTTACTGCCTGCAGGTGTAAAGACACTCTTGGTCTTTGCAGCTTAACTTCTGTGGCATGGCTAAGATTTACTTCCAACTGGCAATTGGAAGTACTTTTCCACTTTCTTAGCATTGTATGTATCTTATGCAGATCTTATAGGTTAGTAGTACATTATTTTCATTCATTTTTGTATTCTACCATTAATCTGTTCAGTATAGTTCTTTTAAAGCCAGGTCTTTGGAAAAAAAAAATTGTTTCTCTAGAGCTTGATTCTTTGACATCCGTCTCTTTCTCTGGGGGTCAGTATGCAATGCTTCCAAATACAGCAGTTCATTGTTAAGGTCTTCCTTTTATTTAAATACCCTCATTTTGTTTTTACATGAAACCAACCAGTTGCAATACTTGATAGGCTAAGGCAGGAGTCTCTTCCCAAAGCCATGGCAACTCCAGTGCAGTGGTCCTGTTTCATGCCACCAGCACCAGCTCAAAATTCCCTGAGAGTTGCTCGGGCTCATCACGCTGCCTACATGGCACGGTGGCAACAGTAACAAAGACACTGCATCTGAACCTAACTTCCTCTGGATAAAATTTGTTTCTGCTGTTGTCTCTCACAGGAAAGAAACTAGCTTTGCTTGGTGTCAAGAAAAGCAACTACAATTTAAAACGTAAATAAAGTATGTAACTAGTGATGGGTAAGCATCTTAAAAGGTCACAAGTCAGAGTTGTGTAGATAGAAAATGCAAAAAAGTAACTTCCTGAACCCTTTTGAATCTGGAAATAATGATGAATAACTACCTCCACACATACTCTTCCTTCTATGTGGCTTTTCAGTTATCCAGAGTCTCTCCTTGCTATGCAGCAGTCAGCTAAGGCACTTGAGAAATGCCTTGCCAGGTCTTCTTGGTTTGTTTGTCTGATGTGTCCCACTTCCCCTGCAAACTTCCATCCTCCTCCTGGGTGGCCCCCAGCCTCTTCAGACCTGGGATACACCACTGTGTACCAGATTTCCTGTATTTAACACCCAAAACTTAGCCACCAACTTTCACAAAAGTGTTTGTCACCCATGTGCAAAAACTAAGAGAAGCAAAATTTTCTGAAGACAAGGAAATAACTGATAGAGAAGGAGCTTGATCCTGCAGGGCAGGAATGAGGATCCTGCAGGGCAGGATTGTGTACATTTTGGCAAGGCAAATGTACTGAACAAGATAAAAAGGCAGGGACTAACTTATTCGTGCATGATTGCCCCTTCATAGATCCCTAATGATGCATGACCATGATTATCAGAGGCAGATGGAAGAACATATAGCTAAGCATTCATCTACACAAAGAGGATCATGGTTCAACTCGTGTTTCCCTAAATGTGCTCATTCACTGCCCAAGCCTTGAACTTCTTTTAACCTGCAGGCTGGCAAACAGGCGGGTGGAGCTGAGATTAACTTCTGCTTAGGGCACAGGGCTCTACTTCATCCCCTTGTGACCTGAAGTGCGAATCACTGTGTCCCCTGGGACAGATCACGCAAGGAGCTGCTGGCTGAGAGAAGGGGTGTGGGTGTGGGTGTGTGTGCGCGCGTGGTCAGCCTTGTTCCAGCCCCAGAAAACACTGATTATGCATCAGATTTGTGAGTAAACAAGACCAGCGTAACGCTTGTTCTTCAGATGAATTGTAGTTATGTGCATACGTGTACTGAAGTGGTCTGCTGGTTAAGACAGAATCTATCATGTGCTTATTCATAAAAGATATTTTCAGTTATTTCAAGTGCAAAATGATTCCAGATAAACAAACTTAATTTTTAGATCTTTTTCCGTCCAGTGCACAACTTCATTTTCTTCTTCTTTCCTTTTTTTTTTTTTTTAAACTGCAGAACTCTTATTAAAATGATGCATGCTTTTGAAAATATTTCTATGTACTGGTTCACATAAAAGGTCTTAAAACCTTTTAAACAAACTGCCCATTTTCAGCAAGTCCTCAGCTGTTTGATTCCTCAATAGCACAGATCACTTCACTTGGAAGGTGGAGAGGAGAAAAGAAAAAAAAAAAAAAAACCCTTTCATGCTGAAATACTGCTTTCATTGATGTTAAAACTTGGAAATTCAGCAGACTGCCAGAAAGTAGGGATAGATTCTAAAGCTAAATGCTTTCCAGTACTTTCAAACATAAATATCTGTTAGATAAAGCACAAGAGAAGAAAGGGAAGGACCATATGGTTTCAATGCTGTCCATGTGAAAACAATACCACTCTTAAAAATAGTTAACTGATGAGCTATCTGAATTAGATCAGACGTCTTCCTGCCACCGAGGGGAAGAAGACACGATAGTGCATGCCACACAGTACGTGTTACAGAAAAAAAAATATCCTTGGATGTAGTTATCTTAAATAAGTAAATAAGTTATTTTACTGGTTCTAGCAGCTTATTTTTATAGGCATTTCTGTGTTTTATTGGTGGTTGGGGGATAAGCAGAAATGAGATAAAAGAACTATAGAAACAAACATTTATTGCCCCAAAAATGATTTCCCACAAGCTATGTAAACTTTTCGTACTTAAAACAAATGGATTTTAGAAGTTCTAAATATTAGTTTTTCAACAGAACATTTACAAGATGTTGTTTCTACTTTCGGCTCTCGTGATATCTAACAAAGAGCTCACAAACCTCTGCTGCCTATCTCTGAGTTTGCCATGCTAAAAAACAGTGATTGATCTCACATTCCTTGCCTAATGCAAATATTCCTGAATGGAAACGTTAACTGGATTAAAGGCAGAAAAGCACTGGCAAGCTTTCTTAGGCAGCCAGATGAAATTGCACTAGCTCAGGGGTTTTCAAACTTTCTAGAAAGCACAGCATCTTTGGGTCACCATCGGGACCCAATGTGACATCTCTGGCTCAGCTGAGCTCCTAAGGGAGGAAGGAAAAAAACCTGTGCCTGATTTTGAGGGTTTTCTCTCAAACCCCTGCAACCTTGCAGATGCCTGTAGGAGCTGCTCAGCCTCCAGCTGCTGCAGCGCTGCCTTGTCTGGGAGAACTCAGTTGCAGCCAGTAGTTAGGGCCTGCTTTCACTCTTCTGCCTTGGAAGAGCTGGGCTGCTGCCAAGTCACTCTGGTATAGAATACTGTGTGACCCTCCGTGAAGCCTTTCATCATCACCTTGGGAATCACAGTCCACAGGGTGAGAAACTCTGACCTTGTCAAACGCATCGATATGGTTTTATGCTGTGTTGCCAGAAGTTTGGAGCTTGACTTTCCAGCCACAACCAATGTATAGGTGGACCACATGAAATCGCTTGCACATTTCTGCTTCATACCTGAGGGCAGTGCAAGGACGCAGGCACACGCCACTGCATGACTGTGCAGTGTGGCACAGACCCCACTGCTGCAAACAGTCAGCCTTCTCAGCCCTGTTGTTCTCCACTGTAACTCACTTCATTTTTCCTGTAATGTTGAAGGGCGAATAAACCCACATCCACCAAACATAAGCACTGAGGTTTTGCTTTGCATAGTTCTCCACTGAACTTTCTGGCAGACTGAAGTCATTGTAAGGAAAGTACTGAATTCCCAGTATTTGAAGTTCAAAATAATTTCACAGCACTTTCTGGTGGGGAGAAGGGGAAGCAAAAAAAATTCAACCAACCAACCAAATACAAACAAACAATCAATCAAACAAACAAGCAAAACACCCAAAAGCCAAGAGGCATCAGCATAATGGCTGGGCTGCATTTCTGGATCCAATTTTTCCTTGAGAAATTAGGCTTACAAGTTATCTGCTTTCATATTATCTACAGTATCAACTAGTAACACACGTCCACTCTTGCAGCAGTGTGTGCCGCTGTGTGCACTGCTGAGAGGATAGCAGTAAAGGAGTTGCAAATGCAACATAATTCTTACACATTTATTATGTTAGGATTACATTGTAAGGTTGGGAAGTGGAGAGGAATGTAAAAACTGTTATTGTTATTTCTATATGACTCACTGTTTACCTTATCCAGATATGACTATTGTTATTTTTCACTTCTTATGGATTAGTCAAGAATCTCCCAAAGGACAGTAAACCACAGCAAAATCAACTTAGCCCTACAAACTGCACTCTTAATGAGCTGAACATTTGCCTTAGACAAGTCATTCTTTTGTAACAGGAAGTCCCATCTTAAAAAAGGAAAATGTTAACTGGAAAAACACAAACTACTCTCTGAGAAACACTTTGAAGTCCTTGCAGAGTAGCAAAAGAATGTGGCTTCAGTTTCTTCCCATATCTGAATGTGGGAACTACAAATGGTGAGAAACCTGAAGCATTTTAAAAAAAAAGAAAGAACAAAAAGAAAGAAAAGGTATGTAAGAGTAGCACAGGATCAGGAACTGAAAAGGGGCTTTACACCTTGACACACTCAGTGCTGTTGAGGGGAGCTACCTTGATCACTGAGGAAAGATCAGAGCCAAGACATGTAAAGGAAAAAGCTAAACTACTTGCTTGATTCCTTCAACACGTATTTCTTTTTCTCTGAGTTATTTTGACTTGTTCCCTGAACACGAACTTATTACTTTAAAATTACTTTATGGAAAACTAATGGAAACTTTTCATCCAGAGTTTGAGGTTTTCAACTTGTAGAGTCCCTGTGGGTCTTTTATGCTGGACTGAACAGGAAAACGTCCCCTGATCAAAACACAGCTACAGCAAGAATGACATAACCCCAAACAAATCATGGGAAGTGAAAACATAAACCGCATTCCCAGCCTCGATTACTTTCTTAAACACAGCAGCTAGGTGAGCTCAATCTCTTCTCAGATTGAATAAACCAGTGATGTGAAAATTGAAATGTGGATATTTTAGGAAGTGACCATTAACTTGGACTATGGAAAACACGAAAGTAACGCAATAATGCAATAATGCAACATGATAGTAATGCCTCTTGCATTTCTCGGCCTTGCCTGTATTTTGTTCTGCAATTAGCTCATTTTTTACCCTTATTTTGAAATGCTGGCCATTGCTTAATGTTGAATTCTCACAGTTCTGCTTTTTTTTTTTTTTGTTCTTCTCCTATCCATTTAGATATAAAACCAAAACATTATACTTCAGGCATCTAAACCCAAAGTCTCTGATAAAGTTCATAAATATCCAGATAAGGCTAAGGGTTTGCTTTTGTTTTAAATTTCTCTGATCCTCTAATGTGCATGCCTCTTCCACCGTGCTGATTATCTTTGAATTTCTAAAGGGCCCATCACAAAGGAACATCAGAGGAGAGCAGCCTCATCCTTTTTACAGGATGTTGAGTGAAGAAGAGACTTTGAAAGGTGATCTTTGGAGAAGTTTGCCCTGACAACTCTTCAGGAAAGGGATTTACATCCATGGCCTTGCAGTGAAAAGATGTTGCAAATGCTGCCATTACAAATGTTAATCCTTCCTAACAGCTGAATTTATATAGGGAAACAGCCCCTGTGGCAGCAGGATCTCTTACAGAGCTTACTTTTGGGTGAGGAATGCTGACAGGGACTTTTATTCTGTGCTGCAATGACTCTGCACTGGAAGACCAGGATGCAATGTAAAAGGCATTCCACTCTTCAGAACAAGCTGGATTTCTTCCTCCTGTCTGGAGTGGATATTGAGGTGAAGACAGACAGGTTCGTTCGAGCTAGCTCCCCAGCGAGTTAGCATTTCTTGGCGATTCAAGGAGAAGCAAGGAAAATAACAGCGCTTGAAATATCAAATGTTCAAGAATAAATGAACATGAGTTAGAAGCTAAACCTGGTGGGGTTTTCAACAGTTTTAATACCTCACTCATACAGTGTAAAGTCAGTTGGATTTGGGCACATGCATTTGTCTGACTACTTTGAAAACCCTATCTTAAATTCACAGAATGATCAGCAATGTAAAAATACACAAAAGAAATGAAACAGTAGAGATTAATCCAAAAATTGAAACACAGGGAGTAAGAACCAAACTCTCTTTTGGAAGAAAGTTGTTCAATGCTGACTAGTAACTCATGGCCTGTGTGATTCACTCCCATTCAACTAGAATTTCTTACAGATATGCATTTGATCACTTTTTTCGTGCTTATATGCAATGAACACAATACCTGAATAGGGATTAACTGAAATTAAGACGTAGGATAAATGCTATAAGATATTGGTCAATTATCGACTTTATTTTCACTCTAACAGAGCAGAGGAAAATCTACACTATCATAATAACAGCTATTTGCTCAGCGGGTTTACTTAATGGAATGATAAAAATTAAGAGAGAAAGTCCTGCTGCCTTAGCACAGCAAGAAATAATTCCCATGGCTTGAAAAAGAATCTGGGAGGATGAGACTGCTAAATATGGCAATTTACTCTAGTAAAAGTTCCTAGAAAATCCATATATCATCAGCTGAAAGCACTGAAGGCACAATTACCAATTGAGAGCACACATTGTCAGGCACTTATAAGCTAACTTCAAGGAGACCACTTGTAGCATGACACAAAAACTATGATGTTCTTTTTCACCTCATCAAGTCATGGCTACTTATCAGTGTACCATTCTCTATTATTTAGATGAAGCAAACAGCGAAAAACAATTGTATACATAATTTGTGGTTAGTAGTTGTGAATATAATTACACAAATATAAACTTATAAATATTGTAGTTGCAATGATATTTAAACCCATAAGGAATCCAGTGCCGTCTGTATTTCTGATGTCTTTTTGTTGTTGAAGCAGATTAGATTTAGCATCATTCTTTACTTGTGCACTGAATCTGCATGGCAAACAACAGGAGTAACTCAATAAGATTTTTGGTTGCTCAGGTCCCCTGTTCCCCCAGTTCCTCTTGTCTACGGTGGACAATGCAACACTTGGTCCACACTTTTTAAGTAAAGTTTACGATTGTCTATTACCAGGTAATTGTTATGTACATATCTGTCAGACTACAGGCTCATTTTTGAGGGTGGTGTTCATTGCCTGCTTTTAACTCCCTGCCAAAATTAAACTTCAAGGGCTAAAATGTCACAGCAAACAACAGCATGTCCATGATCTCTTTGCTCTTTCACTGAAAACTAGTGACACTAGCTATCAGGCTGCCTTTTGGTTTATCACAGGAAGAACTGTGCCCCAGAAGCTAAGTCAAAATATTTGCATTGTCGATGAAACTTGTGGGAACACACTACTGTGCCTAGGGCAAATGAGGCTAATTTTGAGGCTCTTGCATTTGAAGTAGGGAGACCAACAAGCCAGGGAACATGCCTAGCATGAGGTCTGCAGCTCAGGCATGCACCCACAAGCACAGATCATCTAAATTGCAAACCAGCGCCATGTGGGAGCTGACTCCCTTCACGGCCCTGCAGCAATTATCCGGCCAGAGCGTGGTGGTGGTTCCTGTTACAGACAGGCGGGAGGGTCAGGACTGTTACCACTCGGTCGAAGAGCGCTCCACAGGAACTGCAGAGAAGCTGAAATTTTACATTAAAAAATTGATGTCAATGTGCAACTACCTATATGAACCCAAGAATTTCATTTCATTTTTTTGTCAGCAAAGTCTGAGCCATCCTGATGCTTTTCCTTCAATCATGACAGTAAGCACGAGTGTAACGTGTTAGTGTAGGCAGAAAGCACTCTGCAGTGTACCAGGAAACAATCCCATAGAAACAGATCAGCAGCTGTTCCAGAAAACCAAACAAGTCTCTAAATTAAAGGCAGCTTTACTTTGATGCTGGTGTATAAAGTGCTTTTGGTGCCCTTGAGATGCCTTTCTCTGAACAAAGGTTCCCATTGTGACATTCCTGTACAGGGCAGGAACAGCAGAATTTTACTTTCTGTTTGATAAGGTTGCATGCTTTAAGTCTGACAAGATCCATGCTGCCTATCAGCACATTGAACAAAGTTCTCTTTTCACTAGAAAACAGTGCTGATAACATTATTACTTTGGGAATATAATTGCAGGTAATCAAATGGTATTTTAGAAGATCTTCTAAAACACTGAGATTTAGGATCCAAATTTGAGATTTCATAAAAGTTAATAATATAGTTAACTGTTAAACGTCACTTATACATCACCACTGTTACAGGTAGTCTGAATAATATTTAAATGAAGATGTTATTATGTCTGCTGGATCTATCTCGTTATTGTTCTTGCTATCCCCTCTAATTTCTTGACAGGCAAAGACCAAGAATGCAGCAATTTTACATAACTAACATTAGCTAACAACATAAAGTTTTCTATGCAGGATAGTGCAAGAACGACTGACAGGGAATATAGTCATGGAATAATCATGTGTAGAATAGTCCATTCAAAATATTTCTCACTGTATTAAAGACCCTAACTGAGCCCTTTTTTATGGCAAATTTTCAGTGGCATCAAACCTGTTATCCTTAGGTGATGAGACATCACATACAAAACACTAACTTCAGTGAGATTTTATAAAAAGAATGGGAAAAAAACTTGAAAAGAGATTTAGGAACCTGATTTTGTATATCTATTTTTTAAATCTGTCTTCTCTGTGACCCACATGAATACAAGTCTGCTGATCATGAGAGTTGCTTAGATCTGGATTAGCTCAGTCACGCTCTGGATGTGCCTCTCATCTGTTAGGTACACAGAGAGCCTAGGGCAGCTTGGATCCTCATTTGAGCACTTTCTGCAGAAGCCTGATGCTGAGTGGGACTGATCCACGTCTCTATTCATGGCTGAGGTCAGCCTCCCAGGTGAAGCACAGCCTATGAAGGTCACTTTGATTTAAATGTGCTGCTGCTTCTTGACAACAGGCAGCCTCCACCTCCTGACTTCACCCTCTTCATCCCTACTCTGGGAAACGGCAGGGAGCTGAGGCTCTGATGCACACCACTTGTGGCAAAAAATGTTTTTTTCCCTTCATTTGAATGTTTAATGTCGTGCTGGAACATACTCCCAGATTAACACATTTTGACACATTTATGTCGCTGAACAGAAGCAACAGTGGTTAGTCAACCTTGTGGGAAGTCAGTGTTGTCCTCTGACTTGGTGTCATTTAGTGGACTGAGTGATAACTTCACTGCAGTTCACTGCAAATGCAGTCATTACGTACTATCATACATGGCAGTTTTTGTTATGCGCTTTTTTATACAAAGTGCTGAAAACATTGAAAACGGGTCATTTGAAATTCCAGCATGTCTTGTCTCCTCTAAAAGCACTTGCTAAATTAATGGCCTGCTGGTGGTTAAATGAAGCCTTCATCATGTTATCTATCACCTCTACAGACTGCTTCAAATAATCACAAGACCCCATACTTCTCCTAAAATTTGCTGTCTATATTTTTGTTGTTGGCAAAATTGGACACTTTTTCTATTATCTGTTAAGCAAAGTTCCAGATGTGTTTGCTGACACTTAAAAACTCATAAGTAGAAAATGTTTTGCTCATAATAATGTTTACATGATTAGATACATTTTTAATTAAAAGTAGCAGAAGACATTAGATCATAGAAATGAAATAACCGCCTCATTGACTGATTTATTGGAAAGATTTAACAAGAACGTTTTACTCCAATAATGGTGATAGCACCAGTTTCCTGTTTAATATATGTTTTCAGAGATATTTAGTCTGCAAACATTTCAGAGCTATCTCAAGCATAATTCCAAGTTGTTATGTACGAGCTATATAGAAATAATCAGAAATACCAAATTTGAATTACAAATACATCTTTTTCTCCTTGAATCTAGGCTAGGAAGTTAAAAAAGGATTCATTTCATTAGATGTTAAACATAAATACAATTGGAAAATGCGAAGATTGAACAAATGAAATAACTTTGAAACAATGGTGTGAAAAATAACAGTAACAGCTTTACATGAGAGATTACATGTAATTTAAAGTTAGCTGCAACTCCCAGTCATCATAACTTTTAAGGATCATCTTATAAAGATATATTTGAAGTGATACACTATCAAATTCCAAGAAGAAAGCTATTCAGTAAATATCAAGAAAAAACTACCACTTCCCCACTGATTTTCATATTAGTTCTCTGCGTGTATTTTATTCAGGCAAATTATTTCAGCTGCAGAATACATTATGCAGAATCAAGTTTCTGTCATGATCAAAAGACTCAATAATGTATAAAGTAATGCATTACTTGAGTCAATGAGTTTTATTTGTACAGCCTTTGTCTTTGTGAAATAGTTCCTGCCAAACTAATAAATAGCTGCTTTAACCTTACGAACAGTAAAGCCTTTGGCGATTTCAAGGAGATTTTCCCCAGGTGACGTGTAGCTATTTGGATTTGCTCAGTTTGCTTTGTTTAACCTGCCCACATTATCATCTGATTTTGATTGTTGGTACAAAAAAAAAAAAGGAAATTAGTGAATTTTTCACTTTTTCACTGATTTTGAATTGCAAAGATCTGAAGCTGGCATAAATTCTAAGGTGTTTTATCACTTTTCTCTGTAGACCCTACAAAGCATTGATGATCTTAATGCCAAATGGTGCCATAACTGGCAGGAATGTTGTACAGTCAGTGAATGAAATCACTTGGGCATTACTCACGCTTGTATTACCAGGGCCGTTATCTCTTTGCAAGCATTCATTACTGCAGTGATTTAAAAATAAAACAAACTTAACAGCCTTCTTTTAATTTAAACGAGATTAAATAACTGTCTGTATGAGGAATGTATCCTAGCTCCATAGCTATTTGTGCATACAAAACCAATTTAAAAGCAATAGAGCAAGCTGGCAGTGGCACTCTGTAATAGCTCCTCATCTTATAACACAACCCAGAAGTCTAGCTCAAGCGGACTAAATGTTCTTCAGTGATTGTCAAGTATTGAGCTTTCCTGAACTATGAGAAATTTTAATTCAACATCTGAAGTAGAGACTTCAGAGAAGATGGAATAGTTTGCAGCACGACAGCTCTATCCTGAGCCAATTTTTTTGACATTTCTACAGTTCTAGTGTGGACCTGACAAATTAAAACCCGAGGCAGATTGTAACTTTCAAGTTAAATATACAATTATTCCAGCTGAGTGTAAAATGTTTTCATAACATGAGGTGCCTGTGAGGCAGCAATTCATTTACAAGACTGCAAGATAGAAGGTTTATAATCAGTCATGTAAATGGCATTTTAATCTTTTCCCATCCTGAACAGAAATACTTGCATGGCCTCCTGGAAATCAGTAATATGACCATACTTGCATGCTTTCCTTTTTTTCTAAGTAGAAAATCCAATTCTCCTACGTGATTAGGAATCCCCTAGTGACAATTTTCACAGCTGTTCCAGTTTTGAAGTGACGAGGAACAGCAACCCATGACATTCACTTCTTGGTTCACAAACTGCAGGCACATATCCGTGGCCACAGGTTTGCTGTTCAGTTGAACAATCTCTAGTACCTCCAGAAACCCGCCTGGGAGAATCCAGGCTGCTGACACCAGAGCCCTTCCCCTGGTGAGAAACTAGGGGGGACAGGGAAACCTCCACATCAGCAACCCTGTCCAGCGGTAATGCCAGATGTGAAGCTCTCATTAAGAGTGAGTGAGATTCTGGCCCCGAGGAAATCAATGGCCCCAAACAGATATATGCCCCTGAGACTTGTTTATAACACAAGTATGCTGCTAACCGTGTTAGCATTAACATGCGTCTAGGGAAGAAAAGTCTATTTTTGTCAAGACATTATAGACATAGTACAGATAGTGTAGGTTATCAAGGCAGTAAGCTACATCTTAAGGTACATTTGAGTCAAGCACCAATACAAATTAACACAAGTCAGTTCAAATTCTATTATCAGTTTTGTTAAAGCACTGTCCTGAATGTGTTTGTTTAGATATAGTAAATTAGAATGGCCCTAAATTTCTATTTTAAATAAATATGTTGTGATCAACCTTATAGACAAATCTGAGGCAATCTCTCCTTTTGCATTTGGAGTTATTTTTGGATTTATTTTTTCTCTTTCACTTTTTATGAAACAGAAAAAGTAATACTGAAGCAGATGGTCATGGCAGAACACTGACTTCAAATAGGCAAGTGTGAGTCAGCCTGTATTAAATGCAGACAGGACAGATTAGGGAAGAACAGTGACCTGTGATCAGGAATTCAAAACCCACGTGAAGGGGGAGCCTGTGGATGCTTGTGGATATTTTGGACAAAGTAGGAGGCAGTGAGGTTGCCACTGGGAGCCTAAGTGGGCAGCACTGCCCAGAGGGAAGGATTTTGCTGGTGCTGGCAGGAGGCTGCAATGTTGCCCCAGTTCCACAGGGGAACCGGTGAGAGATGCGAATGGAAGTGGCTTGCTCTGGGAACTACAGACCTGGATAATAGGAAGGGAAGTATTAAACCAACACTTAAAAACAGCTGATCAGCTGAGAAGTTTACATAGAGTGAACAAAGTCTCCCTGCAGTTCAGTGCAACATGAAATTGGTGTTGTCCTGCCTGAGATCTGTGATCTTTGCAGCTGGTTTTCTTGGTAGTATCCTTTCCTGCAGGTAAAATATACTCGATTGTATGGAAGACCAGAATACTCTCTCCTTGAAACTTATTGTCCTAATACAAGTTTTCTGTAGTATCAGTATAGCAATTAATTTTACAAATAATTTTTGCAATGGAGGAAATATATACTGAAACCTATGGAAACAAAACTAAAGGCCTTTTCTGATAATTAGATACAGACCATTTTGGGTAGTAGTTATAGAGTTAGAGGAATTTGTCTTTGTTAACACCTAAAGGAGCACAGGGAAAGAAAAGATGGGATGCAAGCTGCAAGGCAGAAGTATTTGAAGGACTTCCAGTCCTACAAAGAAGGAAGACTGGGAATGAGAGAAGATCCAGAAAATGCCCTCAAGTACAACCTTTTTGTGAAAGCCAAGTGAAATAGGAGACAATTCAGAAATTGGTTAGAGAAAATCAGGTTGTCCTTTCAGTCAGGCAACTCTAGGACATTTCAATGAATTCATCTCATAAGTAGCCTTTCTTCTGATATTCTGCACATGGAAGTGCACCCATAAATCATTTTGCTTTGTGAAAACAAGTATTACAGCACCTGAAATGTTGAATGCAATAAATATTTTATTAAAATTCACAAATCCATATTTTTTCCTTTTGGAAGTAACATATAAATGCAGATAAGGGCCTCAGCTTGAGGAGCAGTCTAGAATGAATTGGTAAGAGTTGCTTACCTCAGGTGTTTCTGTATGCCGTATGTTTTTGTGTGGGAAGCCAGAAAAATGCAGTATTAATGACTACAAAGTCGTGCTTCCTCTATCATTCCTTCTGTAAAGATCTTGTAATGAAACCTGGATCTTGTGACGTGCAAATTTTTTTCCTACATTTACACATTTGTTATATATTCAGGTTTCTGCACACTACTGTAGCATGTTCAAAAATATTTTGCCAGGTGAGTTTGGACACTTGGGGGAAAATATTTAAAAAGGAACCGAAGAAAAATTATTAGAAAGTAGAGTTTAAAAAAGCAAGTCTCTGTGTTCCAATTTGTCTATATATTCATGGAGCTTGAAGTAGAACGGACCATCAGATACCGCTATCTCACAACACGTTAAATACCTGTTTACCCAGTGTTTTGAGACATATTAATCATAACTTGCATTTAATTAAAGTCTATCCCACTGAAGATCATCCGTTCTTTATCTGAGGGAAAAGTGTGGCTATAAGTATGTGACCTCCAAAGGCAATTCAGTCCAGCGATTCATCAGATAACATCTAATGTTCATCTGAGGTTCATCTAGCATGCCTCATTTAAATTTTTCTGGCTTCAGCTTCCAGGCACTGGTTCTTGTTATGGCTGTTTCCACTAGGTTAAAGAACCTGTGATATGTATTTCTTGTTTTTATGTGGCAGCTACTTGTGCATGGTAGTCAAATCACCCTTTTCCATGAACAGACTGAATTCCTTGCCTCCCTCATTGGAAAACATCTTTTCTTGCATCCAAACTTGTAGCTTTTTTTTTTTTTNTTCAATATCCTTTGAAAATGCGCATACTGGAATGGAATTAATTGTTTCACTGTCAGACTTGTGAATGTCAGATTCACAGTTAAAGTTGTTTCTCTCTCATTTCCCCCACATGCATGTATTCAGTGACAGCTTAAGGGTTTGTTTAGCCAGACCGTTGCTCCAGAAACTTGTCTGGTTGTCCACTTTGACCCTAATTCTTCTTGAAAGTCACTGCTTGTTCTGTAGGTATAGTCCTTTATCTTGCATATGTAGTTTGCATTCATTCTCCCTAGACACATACTGCATTTAGCTGTATTTGAATATTTGCTTCAACTGGCCAAGCCTGTCTTTTTTAAGGTTCACCACTCTACTCATCCTTGTGTCATCTGTAAATTTTGTTCACCATGATTTTATACGTACTTTGCAGTTCATTGATGTGAATATTCAGTACTGGTAGGAATGGTACAAATCCTTGTAAATCCTGCAAAAAACCCTCCTGCTGAAGTCCCGGCTGAAAAGTTAATGCTCCACTGTATCAAAAAATCACACATTAGATGGTTTTATTAGACAAATCTTAGCAAATAGCTGTCAATAGGAACAGTATGCCAAATGTCTGACTGAAGTTTATTACATTTATGTACTTACTTTTACCAACCACATCTTTAAGTTTGTCAGAGACTGAAATTAGGTTTCTTGAAGTAATGGGACAATACAGGCATTTTACAGAAGGCTGAAGAGGGATAATTTTTTGCTTTGAGCCTCAGTCTGCGAGTATGATAACACTTCTCTGTGTGGCTATGTGATTTCAATATTTCACTCTTACAGCTGCTATGAAATTAGTGGGTCACTGTAACTGAAAAAAATCCTGTGTAAATGATGAGAAAAAGCCATCTGCAAAGGTTAGCTATCAGCTTAGAGGAGGAGGGAGACAAAGGGAAGAACTGAGCATCCTTCAGTGGAGACAGCATGACTGACTCGCATGTTTGCTAACACTTACTGAGTTTAATCAGCGTTGGTAAATGTCTGTTTGAGTGGATTTAAGAAATAAGCCTCAGTTAAATGTAATGAGCAGTAAGAAAAGGAATAGGAAGCCCACTAGAGATCTGTAAGGTGTTTCACTGCAGTCCACTTTCTTCCCAGCTACGGTGTCTGACTCCCTTTCAGTGAAAGCAGTGCCTGAAGGGCACAGTCTATGACCAAGTGCAGAACCATATGAGCACTGGGTCTGGGATCCTTTTCTGTGGAGCTTCATCTTGATGAATTGTTCGGTTTATTCCTCTAGTGATGCTGGCCGAGTGATTTTTGGAAATCAATGTCTGCAAGCCATGCGAGACGCACGCAGCCCAAGTACCCCACTCTGCTCCCTGCAGCAGTCTATCCTGTGCAGCCCAGCAGATGTTTGAGGTGCTTCTCAGCAAGGATGAAGCTGCATGAAAAGAGGCAGAGGGAGGGTCGCTCCAACTGGCCACCGCTGCTGAAAGACAGGAGTCTTAGTCTCCCCCCTCCAAATCCCTTTCCTGCACAATCCCATCTGCTTACATTCATTATTCACCTGGTGCCAGCTCTGATATTCGTCTGAACTGCCATGAGATGCTGCAGCTCGCTAATCCAGCACAAAACTAAACTTGCAAAAAGGCAAAGCAGACAGTTTTCTGCAATACTGCTGGAAGTGGCTTGGAGAAGGGTGCTGTGAGTGTTAGGGGCAGTGCAGAGCTAAGTGGCAGGAGCAGAGGCATAGGAGGGGAGCAGCAGGGCAGGAAGGGGAGGAGTGGGACTTCCCTCAGAGGCCACCAGGTATCAGAGGTCCCCAGGCTCTCGGGCTGCAGTCCTGAGCCCTCCAGAGCCAGACCGAGCAATACAGCTCCTGTCCACCTCGGAGTTGTGGGCACCTTAATACCCCCTGCTTGGAAAAACCTTCACCAGAGGTTATTTGGACCAACTGTTTTCAACATGTTTGTGTCTAAGATTTCCCTTAGCTATCAAAGGGCTATATCTACGTATTGCCTAATGCAGTATTTGTCAAGCTCTGCCTTTCTTGAAATCATTGTTACCAGGTTTGAGTAATGTTGCGAGGGAGCTCCTAAAGTTTATTTTTGGTTCTGCTACTTTTAACATTTTCCAGCTTGTTGGTTTTCTAGCTTCTTGTACCATGTTTTCATACTCCATAAATTGTTTTTTTAAGTTGGCTGATTTTTAATTTTTTTTTCTCTTCCCCAATGAAACAAATGCTCTCTTTTCTTTTTCTTGGAATAAATATTTCTCATTTTTCTCTTTTTCCTTAGATATAAGACTGCATACACACGCGGGCATATATAATATAGTTCAAACAAATGTTTTTATGAGTGTATATGCATACAGTCATGTTGTTTGTTGGCACTATCCTATTTGCTTATATAAACTATAACCAGTATATCAGAATCAACAAACACTAACCCCAGGTTGAATGGTTCATTCTCCATTATCCATCACAGTGATGTTCTTAGTAGAATAAACTTATGCTGAATGTAATATCATTTGGAATCTTTCAGATTGTTTTTGTGACTAGTTGTTCAAGACTTGCAACAGGAGTAATGTTGCAAACTGAAGCATTTTGCAGTAATGCGTTAGAGCAGCATGTTTCAGCCCTAACTCATCCTGCCCTTCTCTCTTCTGGTAATGGGAGCCTGCTGAGAACTGTTATCTACATGAGTCAGCATCACACATCTACAAGCAATCCAAAGACAAAGATAGGACAATGCATCTGCCTTGATCATTATTTTGTAGGATTTTCTTCATCCTCACCTTTTTATTTCTCTAGGATTAGTGAAGTTAAACTCCTGCAGACCTTTTCAACATTTTTCTTTTGAGCTGAACCATCAGAAGTCATACTTGCCTTCTCCTTTTCACCCAGAAGCTGATACAGCTTCATGCAAAGTAAATGCCGTGAAAACTAGAACATTTTTCAGATCAGCAGGGTTTTGAGAAGACAGCATGCAAATCCTAGGTCTTTGTTGATAACAAATGAACCTTGAAAGTTATAGGTGCCTGATTGCAGGAGTTTTGGATCAAATCCAAGGCAATTCTGTATCTTCTGTGATGTGTAAGATTGTTCTAAAATTTCACAAAAGACAAGCTTTTTTTTTTTTTTTTTTTTTTTGCAAAATCTCCATGTACCTTGGCTCAGGATATGCAGGAAACACAATGTGATCATCCGTTCACACATTCTTCTGAAAATTCCAGTTCTAGCTGCAAATAATAAAAGAGTGACAGTGAAATATCTTTAAAAATAAATTGTTAGAGCTCATACACATTCACATTTGAATATAAATCCCTATAGGAATATATAAATTCCTAAGATGACTGAATAATAAAACCTTTTAAAGAGAGTTTTTATTTAACAGAAATCAAGTACCACTGCCTCTTATACAGTCTGCAATAGCTAAATCAGCCAGTGTAGGGTTTTTGCTCTGTATTAGAAACCACATTTGTGGTGTACAAATGAAGTAAACCCAAATAGCTGTATACTAAGTTAGTCAGTATTACTCTCTTCAACCAGAAACTTCCCAAAGTTATTCTCTATATTAGAAGTTCCAACCTTTGGACTTTCAATTTATCAAGAAGATGAAGGGGCATTCATTGTGAGATTAGACAGAGAATGATTTTATAAGTAGACATAAAATCCATGCTTCATAATTTGGAAAGTTTTGTTGTGTAATTTAGTAGGCTTTTGTTGGAGTTTTGTCTTGGTTTAGGCTTTTGTTGCTTTAATTTTCAATATTTCTTATTCTGGCAATTACTATCATGTGGGTGGAGAACAGGACCCTAATTCACACAGAAAAAAAAAAAAAAAAACCAGAAAACAACCCACAGGGATTAGAAGACAGTCATGCAGGGAAACCAATGTCATCTCTCCTAAGGTTCTTTTAAATTGACACCCACTTAAATCTCTTTAGGCTGCCAGAGAGCAAATAAACATTAAAACCTCTTTTTTTTTTTTTCCTCCTTTTCTTCCCTGTAAGTGAAGGAGCACCCACAGATGCTTGGGTTGAAACATTGACTATTCATTCCATAATAGCTCTTTCATAGCCCACTGTGGACGATAATCATGTAATTACAGTCCTTTTAAGACTACATTGTCTACTTGATAAACTAGCAATTACCTGATTACACAAATTTTGGAGAGCAATGTTAGGTATACAATAGACCACAAGTCTGGTCAGTCACGCAATTATGGAACCAGCACTCATGCTGTTCCTAACCAAAATTTATCTAAAAGCAGTGCTTTGTGCATGTGCAAAACGTAAATCTAAAACCTGGCTGTCTCAGCTTCTTTTAATAATATTAAACAGTAGCAGATGTTAGCTTGTGTTGAAAACTCTTTTCTTATTTTGTCCACTTACTTTCAAATAAATTCTAGTTTTATACTGGTGTAAATCTGTCTTACCAGTTGATGCCACTTTTAACCCAACTCACTTGGAGGGATGGAAGTGTATCCAGACTCTGTAGGTGGCTTATTGCTGTGTGAGGTCAGCATAATCTTTCCAGAAGGTGGTTCTTGAACTGAGTAAGCAAGAATGTTACTAACATGTTGATCTTTTTCCCATGTTATACAATCTAAGGCTATAAAAATATCCATTTTACTAGCAAGCACATTTTCTGTTAGAGAGAGAGATCATTAAAGTGTTGATAATGCTGAAACTGGTGAGGGTGGCAGATGTAATGACTAATAATTAAAGAGGCACAAATGAGCAGGAAGTTTCCTATGCTTGACTGAAAAACATCAGTAGGTTGGATATCCTTTGAGCAATTCCGCCCTGCCTTTTGCGTGACAAGGAGCGATAGATGGTGAGGGGAGAACTGGACAGACCCTGGGTCAGTGCTTTAGACACATAGACCTCCTCAACCTTTCATGCTGAAGTAACCTGAGGTAACCTCTGAAATAGTGAACAGATTTCAAACCACTTAAAACAAACCTGGAAAAAATATTACAGTCAAAAAAAAAAAAAAAGTCAAGTTTCACTCAACTCTTCTGAAAAACTAAACTTACAGGAGAAGTACAAAAAGAATTCAAACCACCTTTTAGGTCCAATAGGAGCTTACCTTTGCCTATATTCTGCAGTCTCTCTTCAGCTGAGGATTTCAAGGATTTGTTGGATGTGCGGTCACTAGCATCATGTGGTTTTAACTCACAGCAAAGCTGTCAGGACAGCAAAGGTGGAAAATTGGAAGTTGGAAATAAAATCAGACCCTTTTCATGTGGGGAAGCATTTAGGGAAAGCATTAGAAGTGTCATGTAGGGGGAAAATAATTGGGCTGTAACAACATAGGAACTGAAGAAAGAAAAAAATGACCCAAAATTGGAACCAAGGTAAATGAAACAAGTTTAAAGGAAACAGAAAAGCAGTGTGTCTGATATCTGCAGCAGGAAACCTAAAGTAGCACAGGGCTTCTCTGGAGAGTCTGGTGGGGGAATAACTGCATGATGTGGAGACTGGCATGCCCTGAAAGACAGCTGGGTCTCAGGGAACTTCCCCTGTTGGGGAAAGACTGTCTGCCTGTGATGGCAGACCCGGGGATACCTAATGCTGACGGCTCTGGAAGCCGCAGGGAAAAAGCTGCTGGGTATGGGCAGCTGGAGCAGGAGCACCATGGATCCTGCCTGAGCGAGTCTCCAACACAGCCCTCATGGAATCACCCAGGTTTTACTGTTGGAAGTTTCTGTTGCAAACACACTTCACTAGAACAGAAATCGTCTCTGTCGTTTTTTATGATTTTCAAATAAAAGTAAGCAAGGTCTGCAGGAGGAGTAACCATCCAATGCTTATGAATCATATATCTGAGTCTGGGCTGATGTTACTTACCTAGACAGTGTGCCACTGTTAACAGCTAGCTTTCGTGAAGCCTCAGATCACTGAGTTTTACGTGCAAGTGACCGTAGTATCCAAAAGGCAGCATATATGAAGATTTGGAAGGGAATTCACTTTAATTCCAGCTTCCTTTTCAGCACTTCAACCATAATAATAGTAACTATAATAATTGTACAATCCAGCTGAGTTTTTACAAAATGCTGTCACACACTTTTAGTGATCTGTGTAAGAGAAACTGGCATTTACAGACACATTTTTGTAAAGGAAAATCATACCAGCTTCAATGTAAAAGGAAATGTATGATCCTATATCTTGGAATTTGCCCGCATCCTGGGAAGCGCCTCTAGAACGGCTCTGCAGTAAAAGAATTTCTGGCCTCAAGTTGTATCTGATGGTGGTATTTCCTATTTGTGGTAGAAACAGGCTACTCTCCTACCATCCAATTTGTGAGTTCGTGAACTATCAGAGGAAGTTTTTATGTTATGAACATCTGTTTTATCCCCATTCAGCTGCGCAGCTACAGCTGGGAAAGATGTGAACTGAGCTGTTAGTCATTTCTGAAATAAAAATAGATATAGTCTATGACTATAGACTTTGGCTATGAGCCTGAGACCATCATTATCTCATTATTCCATTGCACTGCGTTACGTTAACTTACATAATTACAGGCACTTCTTTAAGAAAGCATTTGAAAAGAATAGAAAAAAAGCACAATATTTTCTGACAAACCCAAACACCTTTTTAATGGGCTATCTTCCAATTATGTATACTTTTGTAGCACTATTCTTAAATCAGTGACTAGCCAAGACATCACAGAAAACATATCCAAACAGTTGAAAAACTGGCACGCCAGTTAATCTTGTTCTTAGAAACACTGATTTCTGGAAGTCATTTCATATAATGATGTAGCAGTTCAGGTGTGTGCTCTCCCCTGCAGATTTAGCACTGGGCAGTACAATAACATGTAAGAAAAAATATCTGAGAATTACTCATATCATGAGTAATTTTGTTTGAGAGCTAATTTCAAGAGGGTGAGTAGAAGAGGTTCATGCATTCTGATGAGGAAATAATGGTACTGGCCAAGTTTATCCAGTGGAGACACACATGGAAATATTGCTTTCCAGCCCATCCAGCTCCGTTGCATTACTTCTTCCTTTTCTGGGAGATCTGGGCATCTCCCTGGTGAAAATGATATGAGCCAGGAGTGTGATCAAGGAGAATGAAATTATTTTTCCCATGAAATTAGCAGAAAATTTTCAGCAAAGTTTAATCGGCCTAGGATTTGTTAACTTCCCTGTAAAATTTCAAATAGAGATGATTGCCAGAGTCTTGCTCTGGGCTAATCCAACCATGGCAACCTGACTGTGAGTAAATCATCTGCACTGAATGTCATAGGTCTCACTAGTTTTTAGGTGAAACCTCCCCCCCTTCTGCTGAGAAAATCTTTCCACCCACTGATACTTCACAGCTAATAGTTTTCCAAGGCTATATTATGGATTTAAATTTTATTTCTACCTTCCATTTCTCTCTGAACAATCCTTTAACTAAATCCAGCAAAACAGTTTTAGGTGATTGCAGGTGATTTAGGTGTTGCTTTTTTCAGCATACTGCTTGCCCACCACTAACTTGAGTGGCATGAGTAGTTTTACAGTTTTACAATGATCAGAGTCTTCTCCAGTCCAAATCAACATCTTCAAGCAGCCCAAAAGAAATCTCATGAGATGCCATGAGAGCAAGCACTGGCAATATCCCTGTAAACACAATTTGACAAAAAGATATCTCATATGCCAACATCCCACTTGGTCTCAGTGCTTGGACAAGATCAGATGATGGGCAAAAAATGGCTGGCTGAAAATGGACCTCAGATAAAGAGGTGACACTGAGCTGTGAAGCAGGAACTTCAAGAATTTGCAGACATAGTGCAGTCCCCCTTTTTTCATGGTACATGTGTATGAGTTAGTGGTTAAATCTATCACTGTAGAAGTCACTCAAGTAAAACTTTCTGCTGTCTCTGGCTGGTAGGGGGATGTGTCCCACCTTAACAAATGGTGGCCTCACCTTGGGTAAGTGTCTTCTTCTCCAGCTGCATGGAAAAGAGCAACACGTGGGTGTGAAACTATGAGTCTTTAGGAAACATTGACAAAGAGCAGAGGAGTGTGGTCCCCTAACTCATCTCCCAGGGACCCCGGTCCCCTCTCCCCACCTTCCTTTTCTCTTTGGAAAACTCAGGAAAAGGCTTGAGGCTGACAGCATAAATCCCTGCCATAGGGCAAAAGTTCACTTACGCAGAAGTCAGAGCTGCTCTGAGTAATCCCAGATTAGAGGACAAATCCCCACCAAGCAGAACAGCCACTGCAGACCTTGCTGCCCTCCTCTCAAGAGGAAAGTGCAGCTCCATGACCTGTCTCCTCTAATACAGATGTAGTAGGACAGACGTATTTTATTTAGACAGAAAAGAAAAGAGAATGAAAACTCCCAAGCACTCGTGTTTTCCATTAGCGAGAGAAAAACAACAACAAAAAGAATAGCATGTGGTAGATATTAATCATGTTACTTAGTACACTACTTTGACTGTTTTATATACTGTGGTGGCAGGCATGGTGTTAAAACTTGTATAATCTGTTTTGAAAATTCTCCTCAAAAAAGAAAGTGAGGATCAGCCATTTTTTCTTTAATGTTTTCCCATAAGTGAGTTAAATGCTGTTTCTATTTACAAAATGTGTGAATAAAACACAGAGTGTGTGAGAAGTCATCACAAGAGTGAAATGGGAACTTGGACCATGATGAGAGCACGGCAATCATTTCTACCCACTGGCAAGGATCAGCTGTCCTCCCTCCTCCTAATCTTCCTCCTTCTGCTCTTCCTACCCCACTTTCTACTCTCCTACTGTTCTCTTATTGTGAATTCTTCCATATGCCTCTTGTTTTTACAATTCCTCCCTCTCCTAGAGATTAAGTTAACTTAGATCGTCATCTTCAAAACTCTTCTCTTGAAATACCCTTTTTTTGAGCTGCTTACAAAACCGTGGGAATTTTTATCGGCATAAGGGGGCAGAATATGTCAGGTGATAAATGATTTTCTTGAGTTACCAGTTACTGTAGATAAGAAAAGAAGAACTAATTGACTCTAGCTCCAATAGGGAATTTTATTTTGCTGATTATTTAATTGTCCCCTCTCTGCTCACAGGAAGATAATAACACGCATCCCATGTTAAAGAAATTAGTGGAGTCATACGCACATTTCCAGACCACCACATGCCATTATTTGGAGGTTCTTGGTATTGATACCTTAGCCCAGACCTGTGAAACAAATGCAATCTATGCAATTCAAAGTAGATTTTATTTCTTCTGTTTCAGCAAGAGAAAGCTGCTTCCGTCTTGCTTGCAGTGGTAAATCACAACACATACCCCCAGTCTGTTTCTTTAGCTGAGATACAAATGCAGTACAGAAGGTATTGGAACTGCTCATATCCTGTTCACAGGAAGAAAGATTCATCGGCAAAAATTCACTTTTTGGAATGATGTGGATGTATGTCAGCACTGCTGCATTACTGTACAGTGTTGCCAGCTCATGGAAGGGAGAAACTGGCTGGTGTTAATGCACTACAGGAAGCCATGGTGAAAGAAAAGGGTGATGGAGAGAAAATTAGGTGCTACTGCAGCTGTGATTAGTGCGAAGAAAATATGCAAAGCCATGTATTGGTATTTCCTCTGATACGTCTGCCTGTATGGCTCCCAAGACTGGAGCATCTGCACGAACTCTCCTGCTTTTACTACCAAGATTGCAACAGCTGCTGTGAGAATTGCTTTATTTTCCTGCAGTACAAAAAAATAATCTTTATTCAGCCCAGTTATTTCTACTGAGTATTACACAAGGTTTGAATGCCTACACAGATTAAACAGATAGCATTCCTCTGCATATTTATCAGCAGAGTGCACAATGGTATAATGAATGTGTGGAGCTTCTTTCTGAACAGATGCCCTAGTGTTGCAACTTGAAGCATGACAAAAAACTCAGAACAAACATTTCCTGAGGTTCTGAAAAAGTCAAGCTGTCTTTTATCAAGCTGAACTGCTCCTTTTCTTCACAGTTTACCACAGTCTTGGCAAAGACTGTAAGACTCTGGAATTACAGAGGTAGCATTAGCTACTATGTATTAGCTACTATGTGTGAGCTACAGGTACTGTCACTCTTTTGCACAGCACAGTTTTGACAGGGTATATCGCATACCTGACCCAAAGGGAAACATGCACAACTTGAACATGACCGTGGCTTAACTGTCCCTGCTGGTGTCATCTCTTCCATGTGCTACATGTGGCTATACCTTCTTTGGCTTCAGTCGGTCAGCTCCTGAAATCCTGTTAACTGCAGCCTTTAGATTTGTTTTTAAAAACAAAATACATATCTTGAAAGCAAAATGAACCATATCTTCTTTTCCAAAGTGTTTAATTTCCTCAGAATCTGGAATACACCAACAGAAATTGTAACTGGGACACTAAAGAAGCCCAGAAAACCATCTGTGGCTTCGTCACGTAGCAGGCCTGAGGCACCTCCAGAGCCACCAACAGAACTGCCTCGGGAATCCACGGAGAAACCAGATGCGTCTACATGCAGGAAAAGTCTTTGCTATTTACGCCCCTAGGCTTCTCAGTACTCAGAGAGAAAGCTGCACTGGGGCCAATACACCCACAGCGTTCCTCCTTTAAAAAAACACACACTATTAAAAGACTTCTCAAGTTCAGAAGCAGAAAAAAAAATGAATAAATGGATCAATAACTGAAAAACGAAATCATGATTAGTTATATAAAAAGATGATGGAGATGACAGGCTCCTTTCAAACTACAGAGCAGCATATGAAGCAGGCGAAGGTTCCAGGAAACATTTGGAAATGCTCTGATTCCTTCTAAAGGAGCACAGATTGGTGAGAAGGTCACTGGTTGGTTAGTGAGGAATTTTATCACCATTTAGTTTCATTGTATGAATTATATCCACTTAATTATTAGGTTTTGTGCTGATTTCTTTACGGCTGTGAATATCTTATTGCATGAAGATGATTCTTACATTCTTGAAAAGAGCTCTGGTAAGTAAGAGCTTGCTCTGGGTTTCAACATTGAAAAGCACCTGTGCTGTCTAATGCTAATTCTCAATCTCTGAGTTAGCTTCGATTTTGGATGTTCAAAATCCAAATTCATCTTTTTATGTCATGTGCTGGCAACTAGATTTCTACAGCCATCTATCATCACAGCAATTGTTCATCTCTATTTGTTCAAATGCCACCTTTTCTCCAATATCCTCTACTAAATCATTCTCTCCTATGACTATCAAGAGGTGTCAGTTTATGATCAAGGCACATTTCCTAGGATTGTCTGACCTTTCTGATTCCCATTGGACAAACTTCTGAAGAAAGGTCTTGAAAGTTTTTTTTTCTCTCAACAGCTGTGACACTGTCCAGCAAAATGTAAAACTGTCTTCCTAAAACATAGTCCCAAGAATAGCTCATATCTGTTAACAAATCAACAAATCTGTTATCAGCCTAGAACACCTTTTTAAAAGAAGAGAATGGCTTTTTCATCTTATGAACTGCAGCTGCACATCTTTGTATATTTACAGCTTTTTCCTGAGCATTTTTGCAAGGTTGCTCAAAATAATTTACCAATTCATATTACAGCAATGTATCAAGCACAGTGTATTAGTTGTTTCATTTAAAATTTGACAGGTGTTCATTTCTTTTAAACCTTGTGAAGATCATGTTCCTTATGACTGAAATTGTTGTGTTGGTATTCGTGTTTCATCATTCAAAATATAGTTGTCTACAAAAACATTCTAAGATTATTTAAGCTGATAAATTTCCTGCCAAAACCCCAAGGCTGAAATA
The DNA here is from genome assembly GCA_013399475.1 of Chauna torquata. Classification (NCBI taxonomy): domain Eukaryota; kingdom Metazoa; phylum Chordata; class Aves; order Anseriformes; family Anhimidae; genus Chauna; species Chauna torquata. Next base: position 217,044 of record VXAL01008751.1, read on the forward strand.
CTTTTGGAACCACAAATTTCATAAAATTTCATTTATGAGCTTTGAAATGTTTCCTCGAGTAATGCAGAAAAGACTTTAATCCAGAAAGAAGTTGTTACACTCAATTAAATTGAAATACATTGGAAGAAAAGGAAAACATTTGAATTGTTAGATAAAAGTTCACTTGAACCATTTCACAACACAGAAATGTATAAACATTCCATCTAACATTTGGCTGTGTTGTATCTGATATCCTGGATCAGAGAATAAGAAATTATCTCAAGCCATATGGAAATTAAAATGTCTTCAGATACATATGGGAAACATCTCTGAGAACAGAGCAGAGATTTACAGGCTAACGTTACTTCCTGTGTAAAAAGAAAATCCTTTCTACAGGACTTGTCCTTGTCCTGGGTTTACTGGCTTTGATCTGCTAAGATTTCAGGGAAGAGCATGCTCCTAGAGACATGTGAATAAAAATCCAGGAAAATGGAAATGAACGTTTCTGGTGTTGTCCACAAACAGAAGTGAAGGAATGCGCACAACAGAAAGCCTGCTGAATCCACCAGAGTTAAGATGGCTCTTTCCCTATCAACTCACTGCTGATCATTAGCTTCCAAAGGAAAGGTTTTAAATCTGAGGCTGATAGCATGTGTTTCAAGACCTTTTGAAGCTCCCTCTCAATTCCTGCAAAATTTTACATACTAAAAATTCCAATAAATCATTCTTAAATCTCTCTTTCCCAACATATTGCACTCACTGCATGCATAGCAAGTTGCCCTAACTTCTGTTAGCTGGCTGTTGTATTAACTATTAACTCATTGGTTAAATTGCGTTAACTCACAACTCAAATGCAAAGCAAAGGACGGTGTTTATATCACCTGTTCAGATCTGTTCTGAAATGGGCTCAAATCTACTCCTTGTAAAAGTCAAGGAGCAGCTGCTTTGGTTCCAGTTCAACTAAGGTTAGAAGTTTTATTTTCAACTAACCTGAAAGCTTTGTTTTTGTGCTATGTCATGGAATTCTTGTCTGAGTATTGCAGAACCATCTAAGTCATCCTGGTAGTCCAGGAACTTGAAAAATATACTTTTTCTCTCTAATTGTAGTGGAAGCTAGTGCTGTGTAAACAGAACTCCCCTTAGAAATAACTGCTTCTTCACCGTAAGATTTAATCTACTTTTAAGTTGGATTGATTTGCATTCAGTGTCTCACCAAAGTGGAATCTGTATTTCTTAAGATTAAATAAAAAGAGGGTCAGGAAAGTTGTGAGGGAATTTACTAGCAATCCAGTTTTGCCACTGCCTGATGAACAGAAGCAAGAAGAGCTGCAAGATCTTTTCAGAATATAGGCTTCTTCTTTTAACTTGTTTCAAAAGTTTTGTGTTATTTGGATAAGTTTTCCTGTGCCTATGGGTCATTCATCAGGCTTTCATACCAACTGTAGCATTTCTATTGACTAGTTTTTTTTTTCTTCAGTGGAATTAGTTGGGCTGGTTTGAATTTGTTATAAAGATTATCTTCAAAGCATATCATTTTTCCTTCCTTCCCATGCTGTATCACTGAAATGTTTAATCATGTAGAATAAAGCTGTTTACCTAGTTCAAATCAACAGCAGACTAGAGGCAAGAGAATATGGAAAGGACTGAAGAAGATTCCCCATGTCTATCATTAAAGGTTATCCTAACCTTCATCCCCCATTAGGGCTTGTTTTGTGAGTACATACGCATATGTGTATACAAACCTGCTAACACTGAGAAATTCAAAAGCGGCTGTTTCATAGCCTCAGTGTGCCTGTACAGATCGGTTTTACGTGTACACGTGAACTTGCCATCACAAACCAGCAGGAGTGGTGAGCAGCAGGTTTGCTACCTGAGCCCTCAAGAGAAGAGCATCACATCTCTTCTGCGAAACTCAAATACTAGTAGTGAAGCTGATAACGTCTGGGGAAGGGCTCAGAGTCCATTCACACGGGGATAATGTCCTTTGCTCAGGGACAGGCAGACAGGCACAGCACAGCATTTGCTTGCACCGATACACGTGTATATATATACATAAAATCTTTCTTTCCCTAAATGTACAAGGACCAACCAGATCAAGTGGTTTATGTTTCCGAGAGAGAGAAATATCAAAATCTGTTGGAAAGAAGTGGTTAGGGTATGTGTGTGCGTACGCATGTGACTCTTTCCCTGGTAAAATCTACAAAACTACAAGACTCTAGGACTACGTAGATCTTACTGCTCACCAAGAACAGACTTCTCAGATTCACAGGATCAGTTCCTGGGCTGATGAAAGCAGATTTAATCCCCACATCGTGCAACAGTGCCAGTGTAGACTGTTTGGGGATCTGGTTGCAGCTACAGGAAGGTTGCTGTGAAGGCCCTTCTTTAATCTGCATGGCAGAGTACGTGCCCAGAATAGCAGGAGGAGGCCACCCCTCCACTTGGGTATCTTTTCCCAAGGGACAGACTTGCAGTGGTGGTTCCAGATCCTTCAGTAGGTCAGGAGCAGCTGAGTTGAGAAGCTAACATTTGTGAGTGTTTTGCTTACCCTTACTATCACCACAAGCGTGCAACAAAATATAGTCAAGCCAAGAAGTTCTGTTCTCACAACATCATAAACACATGCACAAAAAAATTATTTAGTAGAAAGGCAGAAAATTGTAAGTTACGCAGTTACTTTGCCACAGTTATGCAGACATACAGTTTGAGAGGGGAACTCGGTATATGTCAAAATAATGAGAATAAAATAAAATTGGTGGGAACTGTCTCACTAGACCCCCAGACTAGCTTATGAACACTCATCTTTTGCATACTAGGCCAAACCATTGAGATCCACATGCTTCTAGGACAGCTTGGTGCAGAGTATAATCTGTCATTATTGTTAGGCTTGGAGGACCCAGGTGAGTTTTGGGCCCAGGCTTCTTGTCTGCCGTTCACACTCCTTGTGCCACCTGCTGCCCTGCCAGCCCCTCACTCTCAGCCTGGGATGTCATTCCCTTCAGCTGGCCTCATCTGCAGGACGCCCCTCTTTCCTCTTCAAGCTTTTTATCTTTTCTAATTAATTCCAAAAAAATTAACTTCATGAGACCTCGAAAAGATCTCAGATGATGAGAAGACAGACATGGAAAAACGACATCAAGCTGATACATGGTCTCACTTCTTTCAACCAGTTGTTGGTCATCCGATTTGCAAACCAGCTGATTGCATACATATATCAAAGGTCTCATGGTAAGAAAATAATGATCAGCTCCCTGCATCTTTTTGTTATATGAAGAACAAACATGAGGTAGCAAGCTATCTTCTGGTCTGACTTTCTGTGTTTTAACATCTCTATGGTAATGACTTAAAATATTGATTAAAAATCTGGGTTAAGAGCAAATTTCCCTGAAATTCAGCCACCTAGGCAGGTCCCAGGAAAACAAAGCTTTAAAGAATCGTGCAAGAAAATAACAAGATTCTCTATATGGAATAAAAGAAAGAATAAAATGCTCTTCAGAAAAAAAACTTCCACATCCCTGTTTGACATGAAGTAACTTGTAACCCTCAGCTCTGAGCCTGGAATCTTAACAACTCAGAATCTCAGTCCCAGTGAAAATCTTACCCTTTGTCTCCAGTTTAAGTGACTGACTTCCTGCTGAAAGATAAACAGTAAAATCTAATAACAGATATATCAGTGATACAATGCTGAAGTATCACTTATGGCAGTAAAAAGAATCCCCCTTACATCTGCACAGTCAAGCAAATGTCATTCATGTTATAGCAGTTAATATGTTTGCTTTTTTCTGCCTTTAAAATAGAAAGCAAACAACAAAAACTCCACCTCAAAAATAATTTCTGGATGATCCAGGCCTGGTATCAAGCTCATGAATGAAACTGCCATGGTCTGTGCCTGCCTGCAACAGCAGCAGGAAGCTGTAGGCTGGCAGTGCTCAGGCTGTGTTAACAGGCAAACCCTCGGTTCGAAAAATAAAATAGCCTTTATTATCGCTCCTATACGTACTTAAGTTCTGTAATAAAGTGTTACAATTGTGGGTTTGCAGGGAAGGGGACTGCTGAGATGGCTGGAGAGGACAGGAGGAGGCACGGTGCTGCGGCAGGGACCGCTTTCCCGTTCCATTCTGCTTCGGTGCAGCTGTCTGGCTGCGAACAAAAATTGCCGGTTTCACTTGCTGATAAGTTCAAATTTGTATCTCAGTACCCACATGGGAAAAGGATAGTGGAGTAAATTGTTAGCTAACAGTCATGCCGTTAGTTCTGCTGTCTTCAAAGCAGAAGGAAAAGCTCCTCCTTCCCCTCAAAATGTTGGTGTGTTCAGTAAGAAATTAGTACAGCAAACTCAACCTTTGCAAAATGATTTTGTTCATACTGCCAGCACTTGTGCTGTCAGTAGCAAGTTTCAAATGCTGACAAAGATTTGTTTTGCCTCACTTTTTCTATTAAAGAGAATAATATTGCAGTGTGCCTATCTGGCAGTTTTCGCCTCTGGCTCTCAGCTTGAAACTTGGTACCTGGAGGAAAAAATTGCGTAGAGATTTTTCCGTCTTAACACATTCCTATTGGTTTTGCTACACAGCAGGAATCAACAAAAGGTGTTGAGACTACATCTATGTTGTTTGGGCAGCACAGACTGGAGTGCAACTAAATTGTGCCTGCGCCTGCCTGCCTCCATCCCCACAGCTTCAGGACCTAGCCACAGACATGCCCAAAGGCATTGCTGCATCAGCAAGGGCAGTGTCAGCTTGTCTGCCCGGTGCTGGTGGCCCCTGATAACTCCTCTGACACCACCTCTGTCTAACGCAATGCGTACAACCGTCTAGCACCAAGTTAAATGCATGTGACAGGGCTGGAGAGTTCAGGGCTCTTGGCTGCACTGCAGTTACTGCTGTAAAACCACAGCAGGACGTGGGGTGTCCCCCAGCCTGCCGCTCCTCATCCTACCTTCTTGCCTTGGTAGCAATGGGGCATGTGGGGGGAAGGACGCCAAGCCACCTGTGGATATTCACCAGTCTATCGAGGAGCAGAAAAATTAAATGTCTCTGCTTTGCTTCATGTCTAGTGACACGGGCATCGTGCTGCATCTGGATGTATCAAAATGTATCATGTCTTGAGATGCTCTGTAACCTGGTGTAGGCTGCAGAACTAGCTTCCTCAAAGCAGACTTAAAATGAACAGAAGAAACAAAATAAAAATAGCTACCAAGTCAAGGAACCCAGCAGAATTTGCTGTATTGTCTATGAAAGCGTGCCAGCTGGGATAGCTCTGCTCACAGAAATGCTGCCTTAGCAAAACAGCCATTTTACCCTGCTCATATCTAATCTCTATGAAGTGAGGAGCTGGAGTTTATTAAGCAGGGGAGGGAAAAGAAATACAATCAAACAGAAGTAGTGCTTTTTTAAGTCAAGGTTTGGGATATTTGAGGCTTTCTACCGCAAATCGTTCATTTGGCTGCATTGCGCATGTACAAATGCATGTTTTTTCAGAGGTAGTTATTCCTTCATACTTCACTTCTGCTATAGTAATGTTAAATAGACACAATCAAATATTCATTGTTAAAATCTGGAGTTTTAATTTCATTTACTTTATGTTATTTGGATTGTAGAGCTTGACTGTTAAACATAGCCTGCTGCTTGTTTTTCCGCCCTGCATTTTGAAGGGAAAAAAAATGTGGGTCTTAAAAATACGTGAAAGTCCCCGGCCTACCACTGAAGCTCATATGTCACTGAAATAACTGGATATGGGAGTACCCAGAACTGTTGCAAAAGGCTGAATTAAATGTCGGAAGTAAAAAGTAATATGTTGTGGTTGGGTTGTATTTGTGACTGAAAATTGTCAAACCAAACCCTTCTTTTAAAAGAAAGCCTAATATATCTTCAAGCCCCATGTATGCACTAGAAATGGGAAGGAAATCTTAAAGTACACATGTGGACTTTTTTTCTCCACTCAAAGATTTATTTCGCTGGGTTCCGCATGTGCCATTATGGTGGAAGCTTCACAGGCTCCTGTGTGCAATTAGCTCAGCCACAGCCCCAGGGCTTCCCCTCCTAAGCAGGGACACAGGACACCACCATGCTACATTTAGGTCTTTTTGGCACTGTAATAAAGCTCTGGGAGCAGCAGTGCTGTTACAGTCAGCCACGAGAGTCCGATAATACACGAGAAGTGGGGTTTGCAGGCAGAGCCAGCACCTTTTGTTAGACAACCAAAAAAAGCAAGTGAGAATGGACACGTGCACAAGCACACAAGTGTGAGGTTAAACTGAGCCCAAGGAAGGGTTCGTGTGCTTGCATTTTTGTCCACTTTTATCGAGTTTTTTATATTTCTATGTGGTGTTCTAATCACATGTTAAACTTTCCAGTAAAAAGCAAGGCAAAAGCAGCATACTCCAGTCACTTTAAAACACCAGAATACCTGCTGATTACCTTTCCTTTCCTGCCAGCCTCCCTTCAGCTTTGTCAGTAGGCACCTTACAGAAAGACCTTCCTTTTCAAGGTGCGGGAGAGACAGCCCTTTCTAACACTCTGTAGCAGAAGAAACACTTCTTGTTCTTGCTGTGGAAAAGAATGAAAGAGAATGTCTTCCTTTCAACACAGAACAAAAATCCCCTTTAATTGCACCTAAACATGAAGAGTTTGACTGTGAAAAGGGATTTTTCTTCTGTCTCCATGCAAGCGAATATAGCATGTATAGCATGTAACTGAATATGTTGCATTGGACTTCTTGATCCTTTACGAGTGCAGATCAGAACATATGGGTTCTTATTGAATTCTTGTATTGTAACCAGCATTGATTTAGCTTTGATAACCAAAACCAGATAACGTAAAAATATAGAAAATAAGCCTCACAAACTCATCAATTGCTTTTAGCCTATTTCCAAAATAGTCTCTAAAGAAAATAGAGAAGAAATGTGGTTCCACTTCTCTTTTTCTGTCTTTTAGCACCAAGAAGTTGCAATACAGTAATGATAGTTTTATGTGTGCTTATGATAAACAGCTAGTGACAAGTTGTGGTCAAGGAAGTGGTTTTCTGTTCCATATAACAGCAGGTACAAGTGGTGCTGCTTGAATCAGGCACAGAATGTCTACAATACTAAGAACGAGAAGTCAAAATAAGTTCAGAAGCATTTACCTAGAGTTTCACCTTTTACACTGTGAGGAATTTACTTGGTCCTAGCCAAATGAAGTAAGGATACGGCCATTATTTACTTGTAGTAATACTTGCATTATTTACTTGTTGCCACCAAAACCCGTGTAGTTCCCCAAACATAACCATCCTTAGGTTGCTCCTGCCTTCCCCATCCTCGGCATTGCCACGTTCCCAGGCTGTGCAAATGCAGCACTTCACACTACCCAGAAAATTCACACATACATTTCCCACCATTTAGCCTCAGCTCATCAAAATATATATGTATATCTTTCAACAGGATTCAGCTCTGATATTTTACTACTTCAAGACTGTCCCAGTTTGGCAATGTTGTGCTTATTTGCACCTCTAACAGGCCACAGTAAAACCGTAATTTGCACCTTTTGAGGGAGGAAATTCAGAGGCAAAAAGAGGAAGGTGTTACTGTTCAAAAGCCGTCAAAACAGAAACTTAATCAGGGAAATCCATATAAAAGGGAATGTGGGACAGTATGCGATGACAGCCTCTTGTTACAGTGCCTGTGCACAGCATGGGGCTTCTGGATCACACTTCTGACACAGCTGAGACACACACTCTGCTTTCCAGGTGTCTGAGCTAGGTAAAGCATTCTCTTCATCATCCCGCTTCCTCTGAAACGTGATCAGATCCATCATTCCTTTTGTTATCTCCTTTTGTGTTTGCTTTGCCCTGCAGTAATTTGCTAACTGCAAAGGAGGCAAGTGCTCTAAAAACATACCAGCCTGCTGCAAGTAAGCCATTCTTATCAGATGTGCTCGTAGTGAATCATGCTGACAGATTGGCTCTGTTTACCTCAAACAAACTGCCAGAAATGTTCAGTACCCGAACCAAAGCATGGAGAAGGCTTTCAAATACTCACGCAGATCAGATCATAATCCAGCGCATCATATTTTGCATATTTCATAAAGGCATTACACGTACATTTGTATGTAATGGTCTGAACATGCTGTTTACAAAGATATTTGGTATCTCTACAAGAAAAAGCAATTAAGACTCGTGTAGCTAATGGGGCAGGAGAGGATTTTCTCCAGCTCTTTCTGCCCGGTGTGACTGGCTGCGGGCTGCAGGAGCTGCCGAGCTGCAAGCAGGGCTGCATTGCTGCATTGCCCTCAGTACTCCATCCCTGCGCCTCACACGGGGCTCCCCGCAGCTTTGTGCCGCTTCGTGCTGCGCTGGTCCTCCCCGTGGACTGTAGGGTCAGCGGCAACCCGGGCTGCAGGAGCACAGCAGTCTGCTTGCGTGGCCAGAGCGCCCGTTTGCCACAAGCAAAGAGTAGCAGCACTCAAATGTGTTCGCTTTACATAGCCTGGGAACTTCCCCTTGCATGGGGGAGGGTGTATGTAACGATCTTGCTTTTATTTCTCTGCTTTAGCCTTGCTATTTTGGCTGTAAGTTAGCTTTCCTAGCAATTTTAGAAGCAGTTTCAAACTGAGTTTATGGAAGAGACATGTTCCCTCAACATGATCGGATTTTGAAAGTCACAAACATACATGCGTAAAGCTATGGTTTCTGATAGCAACCCTTATCTACCTGCCAGAGACTCCTCTGTGCATGGCTGTAGTTTAGGAACCCAAGGTGAAGTCTAAAAAAGCTTAAACTGGTCTGATTCCATTTCCAGTGCTCTTAAAAGAAAGCACCTTCTTTGGTTTAGAGAACTATTAAAATAGTCTAATTCCCTGAGCAAGATTCAGAATCAACAATAAAATGATAAACAACCCTGCTTGAAATTTATAAGTGCAAAGTTTAAAACTGTAAAATCTGGGGAACTAAATAGCTCGTATTAAGCAACTCACCCACAGCCTTGCCCAATGTTTAAATGGAAACCAAGTGGGACAATCTGTGGCTGGGGCAGAGGGAGCGGCAGAGGGTTGTTTTGCTTTTCACGTCTGCTCTTTGTTTTTTTTCCCCAACCTGCAATGATGTCAGAAAGAGTCCCTCCATGGCTCTGTGTCATCATTTCTAACTTCCTTGAGCGAAGACGAAGCCCAGATGCTCCAGACCTGCCCTTACCCAAAGAGGCTGGCAAGTTTTTAATATGTGAGCAAGGTTTCCCATCAGAAGTAGCTACAAGTCAGGAGTTCAGCACCAGGAGCTTGCCGGTGAGCAAGGCAGCGCTGGTTACAGCTTCTTCAGGTACACAGGAATTCAGTCAGGATTGACCAGGACACCTGCCCGCATCCCTGTGCTAGGGTGACTTAGGACGAAAAGGCTCTGCAGGGCTGTACTGGGCTATGGAACTGGCTTAGGGCTGACGAGCCTGTCTAGTCGCTAGGTGTGCGTGTTCCTCAGAAAACAACTGCTTGTTTGCATTGCTTGCTATTTAATGTGGCAAATAAACCACTTAGAGGAGCACCGTTTTTAGACTCGTGTTGGGTGAATGTGGTTGTGCATGTAAGTTAAAGTCCTGGGAAAGGATCCGTGAGGGACACTTCATCTGCTTGCTCCTGGCTTTCTGGCAACAGACTCCTTGCTCGTCTTGTGCATGAGTTCATTCAGCCTTGCAATACTCCTGCGTTGTTGGTGCATCTTCTGCCAACACCTCTCTCTCCTTTGCCTCCTCCAAAAAGAGGGAACAAGTGAGTTGAGATGAATTTATCGTGATTTGTCAGTCAGTGGGTGCGTCTGAACCATTAGCAACCTTGTTCTTTCTCATGACTAAAGTCGCTTTATGTTTGTGATTCAGGCCAAAACTTGTACTGGCATTTGGTCTCGGTCACACCAGACAGTAATTAAGTAAAAATTAATTCCCCCAATCTATTTTAGTACTGATGAAAAATGGGTTTGTTTATATAGAGACAAAAGGGGGAACACAGCAAATTCTTGAATTTCTAGGGAATCTGATAATGGTCTTCTTCTGCTAGGTGAACAAAGTTCCTGACAATGTTTCTAAACATCTTCTTACGCAATGTGTTGTTTTACAGCCGTGTCATTGTGTTTGCAAAAGGGAGGCATGCTCTGAGATGATCTCTCTGCTATTAACTTTTGCGCTTGACTTTGATTGTGTTAGTTTTGCTTCAGTATTACTTCTGTTATCTGCAGCCATCACCACTTCAATACTTGCAAAGAGTGCAAAGGGAAATAGCAAGTTGTTCTAGGCAAAACACCTGCAGTACTCTGGCTGCTGGCAACTTCACTTCCCTGCTCTTATGAGTAGCTGGTAGGCAGGGGGAGAGACTACCCTGTAAGAGGACAAGAGCAGGAGGTCTAGAGAGATCCTTGTGGGTCTCTACAACTGTTGTTGTTTTAAAAGGATCTATGACCTGCAGAAATTCATTGGAAAGACAGAAATACAGTCAGGCACAAAAGCTGCCTGAAAGATTTCTTTACAAAGATGTTTCTTTCTCTTTGTTTCCAAGGCATTTAGCAGCAGTATTTTATTCTTGTAAATATGGCAGGTAGATTTTTTTCTATTTTTGTACAGCTTTTCACCTTCATAAATTTGGAATTGATGTGCCGCTTGCCAGCTCCAAATGAACACACAAGCTTCTGTTCCCCCTTGAATAGTATTATTTGTGTCTATAGTAGAGGCTACAGGAGCGGGAGAAAACAGCTTATTATGACATTCCTCTTGCTCTGTGATACTCCAGCAAACTGCAGCTACATTAAAAATATTCCCTTCACAGTATTGGTATGTTATATAAAGTCCTGGGAATGAATTGTCCTCAGATGGATGATATTTTGAAATGACAAACTGCAATGAAAAAACTTTCTGATGATATTCCCACAGTTCTGTGAAGCAGACCCTGCTCAAGCTTTGGCTTTGGGCTCAGTAATACAGTGACTGAATCTGCCAGTCACCAAAGGGCCGGGGGCTCTTTCTTGTCTCCTCGGGTTTGTCGACAGCAGCTCGCCGGATCTGCAGCACACTGATGCACCACCTACACAACCAGATGTACACAGAGCATGCAAAGAAGTAAGAGTCTTTGAACTGCATTTTGGAAATAAAACAAATGCAGCTCTTTCTTTATGGATGAGAGCAAAATTGTTGAGGAATACTTGTAATGTTGTTACAAGTGTATTTATTTAACTGTTCCTTCCTGGTTTTCTTACTGAAAACGTTTTTATTCGGTTCCCTGACGAAACTACTAAAAACTCAGCTTTGGGATATCAGAATGGGCCATCTTTTACATCAGCAGAGAAGGAACGTGATCAGAAGAAAAGGCTTCAGAACAAAGGGTCTAGTGTGCGACAGAGACGCGAACATCTGCCCCTCTAGCTCTCTCTTCATAACCTATAATATCCAGCAGTTTCAGTAGAACCTTACAGATCTTGACAATGCTGTGGGATGTCACAAGCTGCTTATAAAAAAGAAGGGTACTGAGTCATCAGTCTTTTTTTCCAGGAATAGAGCTGGGTAAGCTCAGGGTCTGTCTGACCCCTGGCTAATCAGATTTCTGTCATATAAGACACAGGAGATGAAAACATTCTGATTTGTTTAGATACATTACCTAGTTCGCTGGAATTGCTTCTGTTTCAGACACAAACAAACTTTCCTGCAACTAGCTGAAGATGTCACATGTCATATCTCTGTTCGTGCACTCATCCTAGAACTGTCATTTTTCGCACGTTCTGTAAAGCCCTAATTCTCCCTCCCTCATTTCCCCACCACCACCTTTATAAAGTAGCATTCTGCTTTCCTGTGTTGCTATGACAACATTTACACTTGCCTTTTGAAGGCAAAATATGTGGCTTCCTTCCATATTTTTGTCAGTGTGCTCTTGTGTTAGAGGGACACACAGGGGAATGAAAGCAAGCACAGATAAAGCTTTATGCAGCAGGCTGCAACTTTATTTCTTGACATAAAGGGCATTTACGTGGTTCTAGCATGGATTTACCTATAATATAGTTCCTCAGTGTACCCCTAAGACAGCTTCATTCAGTTTAGTGTTCTGAGTCCTCTTCCTCAGTGCAAGACAAAATGAAGGGAGGCACAGTGAGAACAGACCACCAGCAAAATCCACAGTGGCCTTTGCTGCCAGGACTTGGCAACTAATTCTGGAGAGGGAGAGCAGCTAAAGGGAACCAAGGATTTAAAAAGGCAGCAAGCTACATTTTAAATTAATCAGGAGGCAGAAGCAAAGAGAAAAAAAAAAAACGTTTTCTTTGCCTTTGTTTGCTCAGAGGAAGGTTTTTGTGAATGTAATAATTTGTTCCACTGCAAAATACGGGAACTAATGCTTGCAGCCGATAAGAGCGACCGTTGTTATACGGGCAGAGAGGGGTGGTGTGGTCCAGCTCCCAACAGCATTCTCAGTGCCTCTACCTTATCAGTGACTCCTTAGTGACTTTCCCTGTTACAAACAGCCCAACTGACCCGTGCCTCTTCACAGGTGTGGTAGCTAGGAAGCAGCTAATCTAAAGTAGAGCTAAAAAAAAAAAAAAAGCTTCTCCTCCAAAGACAATACCTCTGCAAGAGGTTTGGAAATGATAGGGTCTTTATTTGAAATGCCCAGAGCTAAAAACCACCTCCTTTCACCAAGCACCTGGCTATCTTACTTGAGCCACAGTTCCTGAATCAGATAAGTCTTATGGGCTGCAGCACTCTGTTTGGAACGTAAAAACAGACGGAGGAATCACATTTCCTCAAAGCAACAGATATAGGCTGCCTTTGCTGGTGCTTGTTTCAGATCTCTTCACAAATCCTACAGGAGAAGATATGTGGCAGATATATCTGCACAGTTCTGGCACTGTTAGCATTCTGAAGTGCCTCCCCTTACTCAGGCTGCGGGAGCATTGTCCTTTTTTTAACGCAGTGTACCTCTGCAACACGTTAGCTGAAACCAAAGCTTGTGCTCTCTGAATGTGGGAAAACAGTGAGCTCTGAACACTGCTGACAAGATGCTAAACAGTGTCAACAGACTATGGAACCAATACATTTGCAAAAAATCCTGTTGCACTTAAATAGGTTGCTAATACGTTCCTCAGTGTATAATGGTGTCAGCTGAGCGGGCTTAGACAGCTCCTGCAGTAGGAACTAATAAGACATAAGAAGCTCCAATAATAATCTAGCTTGCACGCACACACCGTGAACTCATGCCAGGACCACAAGTGCCTCTTGCTCCAGCACTGACCCCTCTATTGTCAAGTAACTCCCTATCACTTCCACTTTCAGAGATATCCCTCAATAAAATACAATCCACACAGAGTTTAGAATTGAAAATTATCAGTGTAGAGCAAACACAGTTTAGCATACTCAGAAGAGGCCAAATCAAGTTTGCAAAATGCTGGCAACAGTCACACTTTTGATAGAGAGGCTGGGTACTTGTGATGTCTACTCAGTATCCGTCTCCAACTGTGGAGAAGCAACTCAGCAAAATAAGAAACAGACGGTGGCTACAGCTGCCTCCGAGGGAACCTGATGGTCTCCGTCCCCAGACCCTGAAACCTACATCACAGCTCCACTTGGCAGGTCCGTTTTGGTTGCCCTGTGCTTGTCTATCAGTAACTGTTGCTACTCTCTGGCTCCACTTTGTGGTATCCCAGCTGTAACCACTGTCAGCTTCTTAATGGTTTTTTTTTTTTGTCTGAAGAGGTACGTGACCACTGAGTCAATAACTGAGCCTCCACCGTGGAGGATCATGAAGCTGCACTAACTCAGCTTCACAACAAATTTACGTGGCTTAAATCCCCGATTCCCTGTTCATCGTCAATTTTACTGAAAATCTGAGACTTACAAAGACATTACTGAAACAGGAATTTTGGCACACAGCTTTGGCATATAAGGCATAAAAGACGGGAAGAGTGTTTCCTGCGTAACATGAGAGCTCGAGGGAAAGGGCAAGTGGAGGAAGAGTCTCCCAGTTTCCAGACCTCTGCGCTTGCAGAAAACCATCCCCTCAGACAGTCCTCTGCACCCCTCGGAGAGCAGCCGCAGCTCTGGGCAGGATGTGCTTCGGACAGCAGAAGCTGCCCGGTGCCCAGCAGCAGCGGAGGAGATGTGCAGTGTAGTCCCCCGTGCCTCCATCCCGCTCCCTCTCCTCCAGCACACTTTTATGTCCCTGCACAGATTGACTGTGGCACATTTATATCCAGCAGCGTTCCTCTACAGCAGGGGATTCTTTGTTGTGAATTTATGGCTGGGTTACATCCCTCTTTAAGCTACCTCGTAGGACAAAGCAGCTGTAACACATGGTCTTCGCAGCACTCCCGCACTGGAAGCCAGAGTGAGTGATGGGCAGCAGTCTAACCCAGGCTCTGCTATATTTTGTCACAACAAACCCTTCTAATGTGGTAAGAAAATTTAGGCAACACCCTTTTCCCCGAGGCAAGCAGCTTTAAAGCTCATACGTCAGCTGAGCACTGTAAGAAAATAGGAAACGAAATATGCCTATCTTCTGAAAGCATATTTTCAAAATTTGAGCTGTATGCACAGTTTTAGTGTGTTTGATCATTCCTGTTTAAAACCCAGTTTTAAAAAATCCACAAAAGAAGTATTCAATGGCCAAGTCTTTTTTTTTTTTTCTGACTCCTCAGTAGTCTTACTGTGTGTAGAGAAATGAGGAGATATTTATTTGTCCATGGTGCTCTCTCCTAGCTCGTTTTTCTGCCCCAAGAGAGCAGCCTCAGAATTTTAAGTATCCTGAATCAAATAAATCAAAATACCACTTCAGGCTAGGTGCAGTGAAGATTACTGGCTCCTGGTAAGTTCCCAGACCAGAAGTGCCAGCTGCTGTGCTACCCCTGTGACCACACAGTGCCAAGGGTATATTCCAGAAAAGGCTAAGTAGCCTGTCCCTGCAGTTCTTGCCAAGCACACACACTAAGATGCTGCTTTTGTCCAGATCGGTGTGAAACACCACTCTGGAATCACACATCTGGGTACAGGGATTATAGTCAGAGAACGCCTAACGCATTTAGGGTGTGTTGTTTGCTCTTGTGTTTTTATTATTGTTTGGCTAATTATTATTTGGCTGCTTTGTTTTGTTTTTTTTTTTTTTTAAGACCCAAACAATGACACTTCACTCATCAGCCAGGCAAAATAGTTCAGAGCCTGACATCCCCCGTGACAAGGGCTGTCTTGATTTTCAGTCTCAATTTTCCTTCCTTTAATTTCTGTTTCTTAATTGGACTAGTGTATGACATGGTAACTAATTTCTCTCCATCATTAGGCTGTAGTCCTGCACATATTTATGCACATGATTAGCTTTGTTATCACAAGGAATTTGAAGTGAAGGTGGTAAAGCAATAAATGTGTACACGTGCTTAGTGTGTTGGGGAGGTGGACCTCAGCTTTCATGCTCTTCATGTATCTGTTGACTCAGACAGTTATAATCTCCTTAAACGCCGCGTTGTCAACCTACATATTTTGCCTAGGTTAGTCTCCTTTCTGAAAGCAATCCATCCAGACTGTAAAATCATGTAGTAACTTTTCCCTGTTAAATATCCAGTCTCTTCATTTAATTAAGTATCCCAATATGTATGTGATATCCCAGGTCTGATTCCTTCAGATCTGTCCATTATCATAAAGGCTCATTTACATGGTTTGTCACAACCATTGGTGTACATCCATGTTCAGAAAGACACAGCTCCAAATTAGAAATGCTCCTGGGGCATAAACAGCATATGTTCTGTTTCATGACACTGGCATGGATGTGCATTGCTCAAAAAATTTCTGTACTTTTTTTTTTTTATAATGCAAGAGATGCATTAGGTAAGACAGAAAGGGTAAGGTGATTTGGTAGATCAGGGCATTATCTATCAAAAATGAATCAGGCAAGCCTGAAGGAACAGTGTTATTTGCAGTGCTTTAAACTGGAACTCTTAATCTAATGTAATTCAAAGCCTTTATCTTAAATAAAAGCACTAGAAGTTTCAGAGTTTCATGGCATTTCCCTTATGCAAAAAAGGGCAAGGAATAAATAAATAAATAGAAAGTATAAGAATATTAAATAACAGCAGGATAATCACCTTGAGCACAGGATGAATTAGATAGTCAAATAAATACTTATTTAACACTCATTCTCACATAATCCCAGTGCCTTTCTCAAACACAGATGACCCGACATTAAAATCCAACAAAATCCAGGCTCTCTCCAAACCAAGGTGCGAAATTCACAGTCATTGCTGAGACTCAGCTGATATTTTCATCAGATGAGCAAAAACAAAAGCATAGCCCCTGCAAACTGTAGCAGGTGGAAAGTCTTAGAGCAAATACACAATGCTGTCTTTTTTAATCATGATTCTTCTGCACATTAGACTATGTTTAAGTGCTGTGCTAGCTCTTCAATACGGCCTCATCTTGATAATCAATGTAGCCCGTCTAGTGCAGCGCCACTTTCCTGCTGTGAGAAAGCACAATTCTTCCTACTGCCACGGCCCCCTGCTGACTTGTTTTACAACATTTAAGCAGGAAACTGTTAAACCTTACTTCTCTTTTTTCCCTCTGTGCAGACAGAAATCTTCTTTCCTGCTGCTTTCTCACTTGTAGTAAGAACCGTTAAGAAGTGCCCTGGCTTTTACCCTGAGCATTGCCCTAATTTTAACCTTGTGCAACGGTTATCTTCATTTTACTCAGATTTTTAAAGGTGACTCATTCAGTAAGAAAACTGTGAAAGTGTCTGGTAAAAGAATAGATTTCCAACAAGCACGGTAAAAAGGTCACCTATGCCACGTCTTCTTCAGACACAGGAGGCAGGCAGCTTTGGTTCATTCAGTTACAGACCAAAATGAGCAAGTACTGGCTGGCCTTCTTGCCACAAAGGCGGCAAAAAGCAAAAAGGCTGGATTTGGAAATCCTTATGTGCAATGCCAGGCACATGTGCTCATGCCATGATCCCCCCTTCTCACCAGCAGTATGTTTAAAGAAGGAAGGGAAAAAATGAGATTACAGAAGGGGTTCAGTCGCGCTGAATAAGCACCTTTAATAATGTTAAAGTTTACACCTAGGAAGCTGGTATGAGTGCAAGTTTTATGAGTTGTAATCTTTACTTTGACGTAATGAACGAAGTTAAAGCCGGAGGCTTTTCTACCATTTTCAGAGGTTCTGTCAGTGAGCACTGTAACCTAATTAGTTTTGATGCAGCAAATCAGCAAAGCCACTACTGGTTATGACCTCTGCCAAGAGCACCAGAGATCCAGACAAATGAAGCTTAAGATGTTATTAGTTGTTCTGTTGCAAAGTTCCAGATAAAATATGGCAGGATGTTGTTGCTTGACTTCGGCATCAGTTCTCCAGATGGCGCTCAGCACTGGCTCACAGCGAGGCTCACAGGGAGGCTGGCACATTTTCTCTGTCAAAATGAAAGTTTTCCAATTACAAAGAGATAATGTGAAGAGATGCAAACTTAATTTCCTAAACGAAAGGTTGCAAGCTGTGTAATAGCAGTTCAGGGGAGAGATTTCACATAGGTCACTTGCTTTAAATACTGCTGTTCGGGAAAGCTTTGTTGTGCTGCCCAGCAAAACAAAGAGATCGGCCGCACTTGACCCCAGGCGTTGGGGCATCCGTGGACAGACGCAGCCAGGGCACAGCCGCCCTCGTGGCATCGGGGGGCCTGGCCCTCCTGCTCGTCTCTCCATGTGAGTCAGGAATAGATACCTCTGAGTTAAAATGACTTAAGACAGATAAAAAAGGAAAATTAAGTACTTTTGAGCTAGCTGAGAGCTAGTGACTTATTTTTATTTAGTGGTGGGCCAGGTAACTTCTGCCAGTTTGGCTGAGGGAAATAATGTATTTTCTTTCTCAGTGTTTTATGAAATCTTTATGGGAAAAAAGAAACAGAACTTCAGGCAAATGGTGCGCTTACAGGAGTTGACACTGATGTTATGAAACATTATCTTTGTATTTATAGTGCTGTTCCAGGCATGGTGAAGTTATTCAGTAGCCATGGTGACAGCAAAACATGGTAGCGTTCTGACCACCAACAGAAAAAACACCTCACTTCAGCATCATTTCGAGCTGCTGGGAAGCATAGGGAATTGCGTAAAGACTAGAAAAAACAGTAAATAAACTAGCCTCCTCTTGACCCGTCCGCAAAAGAACTCTCAGATGAGCACGCGAGACCCAGCCTTAAAAGCTGCCAGGAGCAGCCCGCTGGGGGAGGCCGGGCAGTGCTTCTCGGGGCGCTGCCGGCCCCCTCCTCCTGACACTGCTGCCATTCAAGAGCAACGCATTTTGGGAACAGTATTTGAAATATTGCTGTACAAGGAATTCCCTTTAAGCCCAAGAGAAACTCTCCACATGGAGGGTGGTCCGACACCGGCGCAGGCCGCCCTGAGGGGCGGTGGAGGCTCCCTCCGGCAGGGCCGGGCCAGGCCGGGCCAGCAGTGGCTGGGGCCGGCACTGGGTGACCCTGCGGGGTCCCTACCAGCCTGACAAAGCCTCTGGCCCCTGAAAGCTGCCGTCCTCTGGCAAGTCAGTCCAAAAAGAAAGCCAGGGTCTACGCAAAATGACAGTGTCATTCTTTATCTGATTGTAGGAATGTACTTTTGACACATATGAAAATATGTAAATATAGGCGAGTAATACTAAAACACAAAAGAGCAGACTTATTTTCGATTCTCAGATTTTTAACTAAAACAAAACCACCACAACCTGCCCTGCCAGCACAGAAAGCTTGCCGCTAGTTGCCGCTACACGGCCGAGCCGTACCACCAGCATGGCCCGGCCCCTGCCTCCAGCCGGCCGCTCGCAGGCCCCGCGTGGCCCCGCATGTGTCTGAGATGCCTCCAGGTGTGGGGTCTCCACCACCTCCTTGGGCAGCCCGTTCCGATGCTGACCGCCCTCTCTGTGAAGAAATTCTTCCTAATGCCCAATCTACACCTCCCCTGGCACAACTGGAGACCATCTGCTAGCGTCCTATCTCTGGTCACCTGAGAAAAGAGACCGGCACCCTCCCTGCTGCAACCTCCTTTCAAGTAGTTGTAGAGAGCGATGAGGTCTCCCCTCAGCCTCCTCGTCTCCAGACTAAAGAAGCCCAGTTCCCTCAGTCGCTCCTCACAAGTCTTGTTTTCTAGTCCCATCACCAGCTTCATTGCTTTTCTGTGAACACGTTCCAGCAACTCAATATCCTTCTTGTAGCGAGGGGCCCCAAACTGGACACAGTATTTGAGGTGCGGTCTCACCAGTGCCGCATACAAGGGGACAATGGCTTCCCTAGTGCTGCTGGCCACACTATTTCTGATGTAGGCCAGGATGCCATTGGCCTTCTTGGCCACCTGGGCACACTGCTGGCTCATGTTCAGCCTCTGCACAGAGCCAAGAATGGTCTCATTTTCAAGGATGTTGCTGTCAATAGTTTGCCTTGGCATGCTG
Source organism: Chauna torquata (assembly GCA_013399475.1). NCBI lineage: Eukaryota > Metazoa > Chordata > Aves > Anseriformes > Anhimidae > Chauna > Chauna torquata. The sequence goes on from VXAL01008751.1 coordinate 236,434, forward strand.
CATAGTCCTTTTTCCTTTAGATTAGAATAGGACTTTTGGACGAGTACAAGCAGCCGTGATGGGCCCAATCACAGAAAATGGGTAGTTAAAAAAGTAGGTCACTGAATGGCACAAGGCCTTACCTGCTGAGAGCTGTGCCCCGTTATTTCCTCTTGAATCTGGTGGGAATAGGCTGCTTTGAGAATCACCATCAGTGGCATAGCTAAAGATACTGAAAACTTGAATCGGATGGGAGATGTAACAGCATTTTCCCTGGTACAGGGTCACATTTGTTCAGACATGAGATGACAGCAAAGATGAAGGGGGAGATTGTCTTTTAATCAGAGGATTTGTCTTCTCCAGGGCCCAGAATGCAGCTGGCCCAGATTTTATTCATACATCTGGTGTAAGAGGTGGTCCCAAAAAGTTGTCCCCAAAAGCTCAAAGAGCCTGTAATGAAAATATGAGCTGAGCCAAGAAAAGAGGGCCCAAGAAAAGAGCACAAAGTAGATACGTGACAGCCATTACCTCTACACGCACCCAGTGCCTTGCTGGCAGCAGCAGGTTGGTAAGTGCTCAGCTGAAGGACGAGGGGTGCTTGGGGTCTCTCCAGGGAGAAGCTCAGGCAACAGAGCTGATTGCTGCAGTTGTGCTCCAGCTCTGAGGGAACAGCAGAGCAGAAACCATGCCCAACAGGTTGCTGCAGCTCAAGCTGCCATCCAGTGACTGAAGACAATGGCTGGACATGAAAAGCCCATAAAAAGAAGAAAACTTGTGTGTGTTTGATTTGGTAGAAACGGGGAGGGTCTTTTCCCCTCAGCGAGGTTAATGCTCCCTCAAATGAGCAGTAGACCAGGGCTGGCCACTGCTTACTGTTTGAAATGATCGTGCCCTCTCTTTCGGCTAAGAAGAACCGTGAACACATCTTACTCCGAAGTGTAGCTCTAAGTTCAACATTACAATGCAATAGAATAAGAGAAAGGCATTTTTTTTTCATTGCAATAGTGGGATGTGAAAATCTCCAGTGCAGTTAAAACAGGATAGAAAGGAGGACTCTATAAGTGCAATTAAAGAAGCAGATAACTGCAAAACATAGAGAGAGGAAATCAAACATGTAAGCACAGAAAAATGAAAATACCTAAAGCAGAACAGCTCGGGGGAAGTGATTCTAGTTTCACATAGGTGTGGATGAGAACAAAACAGTGGTGAAGGGAAATGCCCTACAAAGTGACATATGCATTTACTGAAAAAATTAGCAGGGTTATGGGACTTATCATCAGTCTAATTTTGCATTTTTTGCAAGATCTTCAAAACCTTTTACCTCTAACCATCCCCACACAATGAACTGATTCCTGTCTTATCTTTCTGAAAAAAAACTTAATTCTTCTTTCCTCACTGAGGAAACACAGGCTTGATGTAATCAAAAGTTCTGCAAGAACACATGATTTTCACCGAGGTTATTTCTCATGGAATTTATTGAGAAGTCCCCTCTGTATTTTTGGTCAGGTGAAACCACCTCATTCTGGCTGCCCGTTCTGGGGGTACTAGCTGTGATCGGGAGTGCACATGTGCAAATGCTAACATCCAAACTGAGTGCTCTGATCTTACCCTAGCAAAATGCCTGAATAAATTCCCTTTGATATTCCCAAAATGCATGGGTTTTTTTTTTTTTTTTTCATTTCACAGCTTTCAAAATTTCAGCACTTTATTCTGTTATGGGATGAAAGAAAATTCTGAAATGTTAGGACTGTTGTTTATTCACGAGGGTGCGGCAGAGGCAGAGAACAACTGAAGCTTATAATTCTGTCCTGCTGGAAATGATGTCTGGACAATTTTTTAAAAAGAAAATTCTGTGGCTTGGTTGAAGCCATTGCTTATTCACAGCTGTTGATGTGTTAATCCATCACGAGGAAGAGAAAACTGAAAGGACGTTTCAGCCATAGGGTTTATATTTATACATAAATTAGTATACAGTTAAAGCCAATAACATGCTTACATCTCGATCCTGTATGATAGCAGTTGATACATTTAATACAGCAAGTGGCATAAAGCAGGATTAGATAAGGTTTTCTGCTTAGCCACACTTTTCTTTTGAGAACAATATTTGTAACAATGCTCTCCACAAATCACATAGTAATGCTAAGCACAGCTGTGAAATGCTCTCTGCACTGGCTGTACTTCCCAAAAGGTTCTGTCCCTGTGCTCCAGGCTAGCCAGCAGCAAGCTGCCTCTGGGACAGAAGATGTGCTCATGAGGATTTTCAGAGGTTTGACTTAAGAAGCAAAAACCTACCAAAACACTCCCCAAATGAGCTGATGTGACTGGGCCTGAAAAAATAGGCTAGAAGAGGACCTCACTCAGGATCAATGGTTTAGAGCCAGATTATGAGGAACTGAGAAAAAATATATGTTAATGTGAACTTTGGGAAAGCCTGTACTCAAAACCTGGGGCAAAGGCCCGGAGGGTACTTTGTTGTTTGATGTTACTCATCCACATGACTTAGTCCTGAAGTGCTCACAGACTCTGAAACTACGCTGACTTCTGTCCGTGTGGTCCCTAACGGCCGATAGTTTCTGTCTGCGCCTGCTCCCACTGCCGAGATCGTATGGCAGCATCCTTCGCAAGCTGAACACACAGGACCTGAGAGCGAACTTTTTGGGAAATGCCTAACTAAATGATAACAACATGATCAGAGGAAACCTCCCCCTCGTACCCCTGTGCTGAGCACCTCTGTGTGCATCACCACTGTGCTCGGCAGTGCAGCTGGAGGCTGGGTGCCTGACGACCAGCGTCACTAGTGACTAGCAGAAAAGAATAGGTGAACATGTGAACTACAGGTAGGTGTAGCATGTTATACTGATCTCTGCCCACTGCAACCTGCTACCCAGTAGCTAGAAGTGATGAGGGGAATTGGCACTGGAAATGCTTTTCACCCAAGAGTCAACAAGAGTGAGTGCTCGTGCTGTACATATTCTGCAGGTACAGATCCAAATGCACTTTTAAATAATAGAGACACGACTGAAGTTAAAGAAGATGCGAGATAATGCTACTAGTCTTTCTCTAGGCTATAGGTATAACACAGGCAAACATTTGTTGCTGTCACAGAATACACAATTCACAGCCTGAAGAAAAAAGTGTAGCTGTGTTTTCATCTAAACCCACTAAAGACCTAAAAGAAAAATGCACCCCATTTGTGCAGTCAGTAGTAAGCACTGCTGGAGTCATTCTGTGTCTGAATAAGAATAAACAAAACATTATGAATATGGAAATAATGAAATACAACAGGATTTATATTTGGAGAGAGAATTTGCTTATATCAGTACGTAACTTGAGTGCATTTATGAGTCACATAGTCTAAACAATGAGAGAGTATAAGCACCACAGACAGGTAATAATTAAAGCCCTAGAAGTGCACAGTCTGGCATGTGTTAGTCCATCGTGAAACAGCAACATTCAATAGAGAGGAAAATTGGCCAGCCACTGACAGAAGACAGTAGACATCTATTAAGGGAAAGAAGATAATATAATATTTCCTATGACGTTCCTGGTAACTAGTCACAAGGATCTACCTGTGCCAGATTTCCAAGGTTATTTGTTATTGCATGCACTGAATGACACCAGAAAGCAACGCAAAGGGAAGGAAGTCTCCTGTAATCTCCTGTTAAGTGCAGAGCAGCTTCAAGTCTGGAGATAAAGTGCCCATCCCACAGAGCTTACAGCCCCCAGGTTAGGACCGGTTTGGCTTCCAGCAAGTAGCAAAAGCAAGTTGCAGTGAGAGGGCAGCTCGCTTTGCTGACACCGAGCAGGGCGGGCTTCTCCTCGCCTCCCTGCCTCCTCTCCTGCTCTCAGCTGTACGGTCTCATCCACACCTTCTCGACCCCAAACTGAGCTGATGTACCTGAATATAGCTGCCCAAAGCTGGGTCTTTTTTCCCCTATATGCTCTGTCTGCTGGTTTAATGAGCTGGGTTGGCCTGTAGCTCATTTCTCAGCTGTTAGAGGGCTGGAAATTACAACTCCCAGTAAGTCCAGTCCTTGGTCCTCAGCACGCGTCGCAGCCACCCAGAGGCAGGGGCTGGGGGAGCCCGCTGAGCTGAGGTCGCAGCCCTTGGGGCGTGCAGGAGTCAGCTGAACTTAACGTGAGGGGTGTCAGCCGCTACATCAGGCAACTGCCAGCAGTACTGAATCCACTCAAACACACAATTAATCCCTCATCTTCAGTGAGTGAATTTAATACTCCTGAAATATGCTACTGCCAATATGGCTGAATTCTCTTTTGCCAGTGGGAGACAGGGAGGTGGACTGGCCGCAGTGCCCTAAATCCCACGTGGTCCGGTAACGCAGCATCTGAAGGACCTGATGCTACTGGGGTGAGCTTGGGCTCATCAAGCGATTTAACCATGTGATTTCTTACATGTTTTCAATTATTCTTTTTTTCTTTAATGTAGGGTGATTCCTCACATCTGCACCAGTGTAACATCTGTTGGTTTCAGCACAGCTAGTGCAGGGCCAACAAAAAATTAGGCTGGTGACATCTGAACCTTTCAAAACCTTTCGTGCAAGACATCTGGACTGTTCACTTTCCATGCATGTAAAATCAAAACCCTCTCCTTTTCTTGTCACTATCTTTTTTTTTTTTCCTATAATTCCAGTACAGATGGAGTTCCTCCAAAAAGCGCATTCATTTCTTAATGCTGGAGGCATTTAGGAAGGATGTGGAGAGCAAGCAAATTGCCAGCAAGTGGCATGTCTACATGTAGGGATGCAGGCTAAACTGTAGCACTGATAAATCACTGTAAAGAAGTGCCTTATTTGGGGAAAATTACTTGAGCAGAACTCCTCCTGCTGTTGACAGAAGTTTTGCCCACATTAAAGATTTCAAATTTGGTTAAAATCGTGGCATTCACTTTTCTGTCAAGCAGCAAACAGTCTCTTGGGAACTTGTTTTTTGGGAATCCCAGCCTGCTTCTGGCCACCGCTGCCTCTGAGTCACTCTTTGCATCAGCCTGCATCTGCTGGCAGCTTCCCCCACCAAAGATCTTTGTTTCCCATTTCCCTTTTCAGGGGCGTGGCAGAACAGCCCTGCCCGGCGCCAGGCGTCAGGGATCACAGCTTGGTGTCTGTAATGCTGACTTGGCACATGGGAAGATCCTGTTCGCCGAGGCCATTGTCTTTATCTCCTTGCCTGAGGGCAGGTGTTTCTGCTTTACACCCTTGCACATGCAGCTTCAGAAACACAAGGCTGTCCCATGCCCAGTGAGATGGCCATATTCATCAGCTGTCAGTGGATAATTTATAGATTCACTATGAAACTGCATTGTGTGTTCATGAAATGGAGCTTTTCTTTGCCTTTTTGAGACCACACAAATTTGGCTAACTGTCTTGTTGTTTGTTAATTTTTAATTGCTAGTGCAACCCCCTGGTTTGAGCTAGTAGCAGGAGTCCTGGGGAGTGTTCTGAAAATCCGCAGGTTTTGAGAGACTTCTGTCTTCTCCCTGCTTTTTGTGCCAGCCGCTGTCAGCTGTGGCTCAGGAAAGGGTAGGTATGATTTGACACAAGTTGTTCCTGGAAGCATCAGCAGCTCACATTAGCATGAGGATTTAATTGGCAACTTCTGCGGGATGGGGTGCTTTGGTTTTGTATGTTTTTGACACATGGCCTAGTGTAACTTGAGTCACAGCGAGGGATGCTTTCTGCTATGGAGAGAAGGAGCAGGAGCTGAGTGACTGAATTCAGGCAAAAGGCAGGAGCTGGGTTTCCCTGTAAGGCAGAAGAGAAGTAACTCGCTGCTGTCTCAAATGCTGTAGAGAGCCACGAGTGCTCTCTACATGGATGGTGAGTGTTTCTAGTGCCAAGGAGCACTGCATATTAATTTGATTCCTCTGCCACTGTCATTCCCACCTCTGCAATGGCAGTGCTCCCATCCCAAAACACCTGAGCCACAGCTTAAATCAGCCTGGCATTAAACCTATTTCTTGTCCTTCACCATGTCTTTTTTTCTGAAGCTGCTAAGAAATACTAAGATGAAGGATAAATAGCTCAGTACCTTGGAGCACTGTTCTCAGTACAGCCTGAGGTATCCCAGGCCCTCGGCACAGATTTATGAGCAGGCTGAATACAATTTGTGAAAGATGGAAATATGGGACTGATTAACGTACACATTGAAGTTAGCATAACATAGCAATATTGACACACCTACAGGATTCCCAGGAGAATCTGCAGGAGAATATTTAAGCCAAAATGTCCAGATTTGTATTCTAAATCTTTATGATGTTAATCTATTATCAGCCTATGACTTGATTTTAAAGGCTCCCATGTTGATGCTAGTGTACAGACCCGCCTTTACCTTCAACAGATAAGAGAAAATCGGAAGGATTAAAAGCCCTTCTATCTCTGTTGCATCTTTTGAGGAATTCAGAGTGATAAAGAAAAAACTATAATTCCCAGATTTATAATAGCAGCCTAAGTGACATGAATCTCAGGTCTTGGGTCCAATCTGTCACTGCTCCACCTATGGGTTTTGCAGTGGGCTGGCTCATGGGAATACGAGTGGGACCTCTCTGAGCCAAAGGGGAGGCGTATGGCAGCAGTCGATGGCAGTCACCCTGCAGTAACTGCAAGGGAAAGGCATGCAGTCACATCTCATGCGAACACGTGCTGAAAAAAGCTGCCATAACCACAGATAACCCTCAGGGAATATACTGCTGTTGTTGTCCTTCAATCGGTACCTCTTCTAATCCAGCATAGACTTCCAGCATTCCCAAAAATGTCCTTGAGGAAAGGAGTTTCCTAACATGCTTCCTCAGTGCTTAGAGGATTATTTATTGCCTTTTGTTCATTTTCAATCCCTGTTGTCCATGCTTCATTCTGGCATTGGAAGTGACAGTGAACAACCAGTCCCAGACATCACTCTTGGATGGCATGCAGCAGCTCAGATCCCGTTGTGTACGTGAAGCCAAACTCCTGCTTAACACTTTACATTTAACTATGCTGAATTTTATTGATTGTTTTAAACCCTGGTCACTTTAAGTTATTTTGATAGTTCTTCACAGTCAGCATTCCTCTTAAGCGTTTTGAATAACTACAGATCTGCAGCAAACTTTGTCCTCTTAGTGTTCAGCCCTCTATTGCTTGCTTGCTTTTATTAGCTTCCCTTATCCTGTAGCTGGCTTCTTTCTTCATAATTTTAAAAATCTCTCCTGATTAGAGCTTTGCTCTGAGACCCAATATGCTTTCTCTACAGAAACAGGCTTCTTTAAATACTTTCCAGTCTGCTTACAACAATTTTTATTCCTTTGAATGTACTCCTAGGGTACTGTGAACAAGCTTCTATATTTTCATGTAGTTCTTTTTTTATTTTCTTTTACCAAATATGTCTCTGTTTCTGGTGCTCCAGTATGGATGCTGAACAGAAGTATATTTTGGGCCCTATGACAGAGTAGCTCTGCAAAAGCAGAATTTGCCTGCAACAGGCAGGGCTGCGGTATTTCTGTTTTCAGTGCCGGGCTTTGTCCCTCTCCCAGCCCAGCTGTTCCCCAACGTGGTAAAAGCAATGAAGGCTGCCTCAGAAGGCCTCCAGGACAGGGAGATCAGCACCTTCCTGCCCATGTCTTTTGTCTGGCAGTCAAATTGCCGTCTCTCTCCCTGGGAGGAGGTTGAGGAGTGCTGTCCATCTACTCATTTGCCACCAGTCAGGCCTGGCTCTAGCATGATGGTTTTGTTTTCTCCTCTCCCACTGTCTTGCTTCTCTTGTTTACCAGATAGGTCCTCCAGGCCAGTCCAAGCTTTTGGTTTCTCTTTTTCCAGTCAGGCTTTGTTTCTGCCCGGTGCATTGTGTCAGATTTCTGAGCTGGCCCTCGGCTGCCAGCTCTCCGTGGAGCAGCCCCCACGCTGAGCGTGGCTGGCTCCTCGCCACCTGCTCCTGTGACAGAGGATGGGTGTCAGAACAAAGCTGGCGGCATGAATTGGCATGATGAGGTGAGAAAGTAGGGTGCACGGTGCTCCAGCTGAGGCTTGCCAATGTAATTGCCCTTCAGGCAATAATTCTTGCCAGTGCGATGGCCTCTAGAGACCTTCTGCACACCAGCGTAAGCCAGAGCCGCTTCTGCTTCCCCATCACTCAGCTGCTAAGAGCATTAACCTTATATTAATTCAAGGCTGAACCCCTAGATTCATGAGCCAGTTTTTCAAAATAACAAAGTGAGGGAAATCACTTCTTCTTTCAAAACCCTTGAAGGAAAAGAAAGCAATAGCAAAGTTTGGAAGGGTGGTCTGGGGACAAAAATCTTTTGAACTGGGGCACAGTACATACACCATGAGCTAGGTGTGCTCGCCTCGTGCCTGCAGCCTGCTCGGCACTTGCTGCAGCACCTTGGTTGTTCTTAAACTGGCAGAAGCAGCTCCCAGAGCTGCTTTCTCCATGCATCCCTAACCATGGCACCTAACGGCAGTCAGTGGTGTGGCAGCACAAGCAGGACAGCAAAAACTACTGTAAGCTTAAGAGGGAAGAACAAAACAGGGACAAGACCTGCAAAACAGCTAAGTCATATCCTTTAGTTTTCTGCAATGAAAACAAAAAATCTTATTTCTCAGATTCCAAGAGACGGCCAGATCCTCACAGTAAGAGTCAGTTCTAGCAGGGCAGAGCAGGCAGTATCCATGGGGACCTTTATATTTTCCCTTTTTCAGAGCTCAATATTTCTCAAATGCTGGAGTTTCAGGGCACTGCAGTCTTCCTCTGAAGAGCTTAGGCTTGGATACCAAGGACTAGATTGTCTTTATGCTTTTGAATTGCTCTAGTGGTTTTATATTGAACTTCTAGGCTGATTTTGGTTTTGTGAGTGTCTTTATTTTACATGGTCCTCTGCTCTGGGTAACTGCTGTTATACAAATAAATCAGGTTGCGCTACAAAATATCTCTCCTCTCTTTGTAGTTCCCCCTGTAAATGAAAGTTTGAAGGTTCCCAAAGGCCAGCTGAGTTAAAGAGCAGCTGCGAGGTCCACCACCACTTGGGAGCGACCAAGAAGGGCTCTCCTGAAGCAGCAGCTGCCTGTAGGAAGCCTCACAGTGGTGGTTGGGGCAGATGGGCCATGAGGTGCCTGGGGTGGGGGCTTGGTGCCATGGGAGCTCCCCATGATCCTGCCCTCTGCCAAACTCCCATTTGAAGCCTGGCCTGGCTGGAAAAAGCCTTTTCTGGCGTAGGGACGGACAGCGGTGTGCATTAGTGGAGGAGGCAAGCAGCCCAGCCGTGCTGCTGCGCTGCGAACCATCAGGGGGGTGCAGGCTGCATCCAGCCTCCGTACTCACCACTTCCTTGTGATAGCAGAGCCAGACAGGAGGCTTCAAATGGGAGAAGAGACTTTGATAGGGCCTAGGTTTGTTGTTGTTGTCGTTTAATCCTGAATTTGACCCACCCAGATTCTTGAAAGTGAAGAACGAGGAACATTTACCATTTATTCTTTCCCAAATCTGTTATTCCAAATCCAACCATGAAGAATGAAGAAAGGGAGCAAAACAGAGAAAACACAGAAAGGTGGTGGGTGGGTACGGATCTGACAAAGGTACTGAAATGGAAAACTCCCAACTTTCCTGCCAAAGGAAGTTAAGCACTGGTCATTTTTAGCCATTTTTCCAAGCGCCACTGTGGAATGTTTAAATTGTTCACTGTTCAAATAATCCATAGCCAGGAAGTATTGGTTCCTCCTAGCACAGTCTGTGGGTCTTGACAGTAATTTCGTAGGATTCTCAGCACTCTGCAGACCTACATCGTGTTCAAAGCATAAATCCCAGCAATTTGCATGAACCATCAGCCTTTGCAGTTCACAGCTCTGGAACTGTCTAATAAAAACCCTACCATGGGAAACATCTTAGGACAACTGCTATTTCACAGCTCCGCTACAGGTTCCTAATGTAAGTTAGTAAGGCAAACACAGTACCTGATGTTTGCAATGGTAATTACAGGGGCCTCACTTTGAACACTGTCTGAGTCTGCTTGCTCATGACTTTCTTTGCAGTGTCTGAATTACAGTGTAGGTTGAGGCCTGAAAGATCAATGGCTGTTTTAATCACGCAATGAAAGCCTTTGAAAATCATTAGCAATTGGGTAGATTTAAGATATTTATCTATACATGATTTTTGAGCAGATAGGGCCAGCTCAGCAGAACTTCATCTGTTACATCGGGGAGCTGCTGCTGCTGGAGGGGTGAAAAGAAAAGCACTAGTGCACAGTGGCTAAGGGGTAAGTACATCATCAACGCTGAAAGCCTGAGAAGGGCACAAGTCACCTCCGCCACGTTACTTTATAATGTTTAGCTGAGGTCTCCCTGCAAATGTCCATGTATAAGTTAAGTGCCAGGAAAAGTCCTGCTCAAAACCACAGCAGCAGCACACCACAGCTTCCTTCGATCTGGGTGAGTTCTTCCCAGACCTGGAGAGCAGAACAGAATATGCAAAAGAGAAGACAAAGCAGCTATGTCTGAATCCTTTGTTATTTAAAAAAAACCAGCTGTCTGCTCCACTAAATTTCAGAGTGGGACTTATGAATGAACATGTTTTATAAGAAGAGGAAGATGGACTTTCTAATGCCAGGAGTCTAATATTTAATGTAATACAGAAAATAGAAACTAAGCATGATATTTCATTCCATCTGGACTATAACTGTCCATCGGCAGAGATGTAACTTCAAAAGATAGTTGAAAGTCTCTCTTCTTGCACATTTATTTTCTTTAACTGCCTCTTCTTTCGAAGCAGTGCCATCAAAGCGCAGCATCACTGCTCTCAACACACGGCCTGAGAAAAAGGGACACAAGCGGGCCAGGAGGCCCGGGCCCGTGCACAACGCTCCGTGTCCCCCGCGGGCGGTGGGCTTCTGCGAGCGGGCCCCGCGGGCCTTTTTAACGAGCTTAAGGCAGCGCAATGGACTTGCGAGGGGTCGAGTAATGGGCCGTTTCGGATAACCTCTTGCCGCTATTCCAAGCGATCCGCTGCCGTGTCTGGCGTTTGGCGACCCGAGGGGTACGAACGCTCCCGCAAGCCGGCGGGTGGTCCCGTGGGGCAGCGGCGGCAGCCGCCGGGTTCGCCCCGCCGCAGGAGCTTGCAGCTGAAGGTTGCCCTTCCGCGGCCGCGCTTCGCTCGCCGGTAGCCGCACGCAGGTGGCCCCGCGGCGCTTCCCTCGGCGCTCCCCGGGCGCCGCTCCGCTCCGCTCCGCGCTGCCCCCGCCCCGCGGCTCTCGCAGTCCCGCCCGCGGCAGGGCCATGGCGCGGGGCGGCGGGAAGGGGGTGAACCTGAAGGACAAGCTCGACGGCAACGAGCTGGACCTGAGCCTGTGCGATCTGAGCGAGGTGCCGGTCAGGGAGCTGGTGAGCATCCGACGGCCGAGCCGCGCCGCTCGGCGGGCGCGGGGCCGGCTGGAGCCTGCTCGGTGTGCGGGAAGATGCTGTTAGTGTCCCCCGGGTTAGAGAAAACAGCTGTGCACGTCAGCTGGGGTTGTTTGTGACCCGGCCTGCAGGTATATAACGCGGCCGAGAGTATTTTCGTGTTCTGTTAGCCAGAGCGGCTGCTCACGCTGTGCATCTATAGGCAGAATAATTCTGGCTTTCACCTTTAAAGCCACAGTGCTGAGTCTGGACCCCATCGAGATATAACGCAACCTCGGCGCAGGAATCGACAGGCTGACATGGAAGACAAACAAAACTAGCACATGCAAGAATGCTACTGTATCTATTTAAGTACTTTGTTTCTCTTTCAGGCTGCACTTCCAAAAGCAACTATATTGGATTTGTCCTGTAACAACCTCATTTCTTTGCCGGTAAGATGCTAGAGAGCCATTGTGAATGTAAGGCAGGTCTGCTAGGAAATATTTAGAAGAGATAATTAGTGCTCCAATAGAGATCCACTGGGAGGCTTGGAAATGGCTCTTTTCTCCTCCTGGGGTGGCTGAATGGCACTGCTGCCAGTTAAGGGTTAGTAGGGTGGGTAGTTTTTACTGAGGCAGGTATCACCTAATGAGAGAGAAAAGGTTTGTACTGAGTAAAGGTTGCAGTACCTTCCTGCCAAAGGATCCTGGCATGAATCCAGACCAGTTTCATCAGCAGAGGGAATTCAGTTTTGTTTCAGTTGTATTGCTGCACATCACCTCATCTGGTTTGTCTGTCTTGTCTGTCCCACTATTACCTACCCCTCTCTTCCGAGGCAAAGGAAGAGAGTGATTTTCCTCTAATCACAGTTCTGTGGTAAGTTCAGGATTTGTGGCTTACATAAGGTGCTGGCTATCCCAGCATATTCCCTGCTAAGGTTCCTTCATTAAAATGCTGACAAGATTTTTTTCTGCTTTTTGTGTTTGGGTTTTAGTCAGACTTCTGTAGTTTGTTGCATCTGGTGAAACTGGATTTGAGTAAAAATCGGCTTCAACAGCTGCCTTTGGACTTTGGCCGCCTGGTCAATCTGCAGCACCTGGACCTTCTGAACAACCGTTTAGTCACCCTGCCAGTCAGCTTTGCACAGCTCAAGGTAAAACTGTTTGCTGGGCAGTTACGTAAAGCTTTGGGATGCAATCCAGGGTCTTGTGATCCCTCTCAAGTTGATTTCTCTGGTGAGGCATCCATCCTGATGACTACCCATTCCAAAATTCAGCTGTTTCTGCACCACAGCTCAGTGGAAATTATCTTACAAATATTGAAAACAGCTCTGCCTGAGCTCTCTACTTGTCTTCCGTACCTGTTTCATTCTCATGAAAACTAAGTAGCTCTTTGCTTTTGCTTTGGATCTCTTAAATAATCACAAGACCGTTGTGCTGCTTGTGGTCATTTGCTTGCTGTGTGCTCTTACAGCCTCCCGTTTATCATTCCTTTCTGCAGAACCTGAAGTGGCTGGACCTCAAGGACAATCCCCTGGATCCTGTTCTAGCTAAAGTAGTCGGAGACTGTCTGGATGAGAAGCAGTGTAAACAGGCTGCTGTCAGGGTAAGGAACCTGCTTGCTGTTTTATTCTTTTTTCCTTACTTCCTTTGTTGGTTTTCCTTCTTTTTGCTTAGCAAGCTGGGCTGCTGCTGCAGCACTCTGAAATTTCTTCAGCCAGTGAGGTGCTGGTTCACTGCACTGACTTCACTGCTTCTGTGGCTATAGAGAGACAATACGGGGCTGAGCAGGACTCTCTTCCATTAGTGGAGTTAAGAGAAGACTACATGCTGCTTGCTAAGGAAGTGAAGGCACAGTCAGACAAAATAATCCATCCATAGGCCTATACTCCGGAGTACAAAAATCTTTGGAGAAGTTCTGGCAAACTATAGGGTCATGTAAATAGTTGTTGCTGGGAGCTGTGGAGCATGCCGTTCCTTGAAATAATTCAGTCTGATGAAACAAAAACTGTGATCCTGTGTGTCAGGTAGCACCAGTCTGCCATGTTTGTTTTTTTAATATAAGGATTCATGCAGGAAGGTCTGAGTTCTCTTCAGAGCCACACCTGTAGGGCTAAGTCAGCTGTATGCAAACTTATCAGATTAGTAGTCAAACCCAGTTGACTGTCTTCAGATACACTCCAACTGTTCTGTTCTGAATTGGCTAGGCAGTGAGCCTTCTGCAGAGATCTCAGGTTGTTTTCTTGGATCTTGAAGGTACTGCAGCATATGAAAGTGATCCAGTCTGAGCAGGATCAAGAAAGGCAACGGAAGCTCCAAGCAGAGCGAGGTAAGCACAAAGTCCTTGTGCACACACTGCTGAATTCTGTTGTTGATCTCTTAAATGCCCAAATGTACTGATTGCCAGCTAGCAAATATTTGTAATTATCAGAATTCTGTATTTGTAACTATGCGGGAGTCCTAGGGTAGAAGGGCTGGAGGGAGAAAGATAGCCTGGGATCACTATGGTATTTCTTGCCTGAACAATAAAATCACAGAATGGTTTGGGCTGGAAGGGACCTTAAAGATCCATGGGCAGGGAGAAATTCCACGAGACCAGGTTGCTCAAAGCCCCATCCAGCCTGGCCTTGAACACTTCTAGGGATGGGGTGTGTTAGGTCCCTAGCTGGAACGTCCTATAGGTTGCACATAAAACATATGAAAGAAGAACACAGGATTTATTCTAAGGGAAGCCTAAATCTGAAGAAGCAGGATGGAAGATAGGTAATTTTAAAAAAAAAAAAAAAAGCAAAACAAACAAAAAAACACGCTACAGGATAGCTATTTGATTTCACAGAATCAAAGAATGGCTAAGGTTGTAAGGGGTGTCTGGAGGTCATCTGGCCCAACTCCCTGCTCAACCAGGGGGACCTGGAGCAGGTTGCCTAGGATCAGGTCCAGGGATTTTTTTCCTCATTCAAACTGGGAACAGATAAGCAGGTAATAAGGAAGAAGGCAATGACAACCCTTTACATAAAAGGAAAAAAAACTTCATATTAATCCCCAGAAATGGAGAAGAAGCGTGAAGCAGAACAGCGAGCCAGGGAGGCTCAAGAGAGGGAACTACGGAAGCGAGAGAAGGCAGAAGAAAAGGAGCGCAGAAGACGGGAATATGATGCTCAGAGGGCTGCAAAACAGGAGATGGAAAAGAAAACTAAAAAAGAAACGGTGCAGACCCGAAGTAAGTAGCATCCACAGTGGGTCCAGGTAAAGACTATAGTGTGATATTTTAATGTATGCCTTGAGCACTGCATTGGAAAAATAAGTGGAAGAGAAGGAACAAGACCACTGCCAGATAATTGCATCATATTTAGTCTGCATCATAGTTCTGATGATGCCAGATTTGTTTTTATGCAGCCCAGGTACTGAGAGAGTGGGAGTGGTAGGGAAACAGCACAGCAGTAGAGTTTATTATCAGTCTTACAGGTGGACAGCTGTAGCTGAGGAAGACAGTGTTACGATATCTGGGTTCCTAATGAATTGCTGAACTACAAAATTCAAAAAGTTCTTCAAGTGTTCTTAAGAACTTCCCTCCACTCATGTCTTCTTAGATGTACTGAACTATATATTTAAAAACAGATCTTGTGCAACACAGAGATGCTTTACTCCCTTTTCACTTCTGCCCGTGAACGTAAATCTCAAACTTTTCATCTTAAGTGGGTAGATCCTGTGCATCTACATATTGACCAGAGTTAAGTGATGAGAACTTATGAGAAAAGACAACTGTAGCACAGGCTGAAGTATGTTACTTAAGCGGCATGTTTCTGAATGTAGACCGTTAAAGATACCCGACTAATTCCTCACATTCTCTGTCTTGCAAATGTTGTTACAGAGCCCACTTCCAGTTCTCGTCCACCTCAGCCACCCCGGCACAAGCACTCCTGGTCACGGTCAGTGCTGAGGGTCCTGCTGTTGGTGCTGCTGTGCATCCTCTGTACTTTGGCTGTCTGCAAGCTGACAGAGCTACAACATCAAGCGCTGTGTATCAGCGTGAACACTCTTTATGAGGATGTGGTAGCTGCTGTGCAAAACCACAAAACCCTGCAAAATATGCTACAACAGAACTCACAGCAGTGATTGTCCTGGATGGGCACTTGCTTCATCAGCATCTCCTTCCACCATCCATGCAGCCAGAATTCCTATGGAATTGTGTTCTGATGAAACTGCTTTTAATCAGTCAGCATTGATTTGCTGGTCCACTCCACAGAGAGCAGAGTTATTGTTTGGATCATCTTTGCTGTGCATGTTTCTCAGTTGGCCTGTAACTCCCATTATTTGCCCAGATCAACTTACTTAAACTTGTTAATACTTCTTGCCTCCAAGGGATTTTTACCTAGATTGTGAGATACAGAAAGCTGCCAATTTATAGGAGTAGGGGGAAAAAAAGCCTTGCAGTTGTCTAGGTAGCTATAGCTCTGTAATGGAGATGTAAGGGTTTTTTTTAATACATACCCATTTCTTGCTCTCATTTCTATTAGTGCTAAAATCAGTGATATGGCTGTATGGGGATAATATACATAGGCCTACTCCAGGACCAATTACAAGTTTGTGGAATGGCTGTGCATCCACACGTTGGAGTGAAGAAGCTGGTGTACTGTTGAAAGAAGCTGAAAATTTTCAATACAACAGTTTTCGCATCAATTTGTCTGAACTGGATGTTTGTGTTGCTAATGCAGAACACCCTTTGTTTTAATTAGGTATTTTAGAAACAGCTAAAAATGATTTCTGACTGCATACACTAACCACTCATTTTAGCCAGCCAGTGCCAACAAAGGATCTACAGCTTAAAAATGGCTTCTTGCCAGTCTGCAGACTCTTTTTTCGAGGGTAACTAGAGGGGGGTCTGACGCTCACAGAAAGACCGCGGGTAAGTTGGCTGCCTGTTGCAGGCTGCTGGCTGTAGCAGTAGCACACAGCACTGGGTGGCACTGTTGCAGCATCGCACACTAAGGTAGGCTGGCAGAAATGGACTTCAGCTTGGGACTACTGCAAAGGCTGGGAGGTTTGGCAGTTTGTGTCTAGAGAAGAAAACTCAGCTGTACAAAGGCATATTAATTATAAATCTCCACACAGAGAAAAACAAATAGAAGTTTGTCATATGCTTAAAGGATTCATGAGTGCTAAAACCAACTGAAGCGTACATGTAATTGTGCAAGTGCAGGTTTTAGAATAGCTGTGCTAAAAACTCCACTGGGACTACATTAGTCACTAGAATTGCTCCCTCTCTTGTAATACCTGGAATTATTGCTGATTGCATTATTGTGTTGCCATGAGGAATGGCAATTCCTCTGTTCCACTATTATTGCATTGCCATGAGGAAGTCATCTATTGCATTTCATACCGAGGTCATCGCTGAAACAGTAAGCCTTCACCTTTTCCTAGCCTAATGATAAGCCTATGGTTCCCTCACTACCTCACAGAAGAAAGCAACAGCATGAATTTAAGATAAAAGGAAGGAAAGGCTACCTATCTCTCTGGTTTAGCAGTACATATGTTTTCTAAGGTTCCCTGAAACAACTTTAGGCTTTGCTTTTGGTATTTAACTCATCACAGTCTTTAAAAGGTCTTTGCTTACTATCCAGAAGTGTTTGGAAACATAGCAAAAAACATTCAAAGCAACATTTCCCCTCTGCATACATTCCTGTTGGTGTCTGGCAGGAATCTGCTGCTCTGCCATCTAGGAGAGAGTGCTGCTTAAGACAGCAAATACAAGGCTAATAATATTTATCAATCCAGGTCAGAAGCATGCTACTGGATGCGCAAAGGCACCTACTGAGTGCATGAAGCTCACGGGTATTTTTTCATTTGAGGTAGCACTACTCCAAAGAGTAACTTCCATGCTTTGGATGCAGTTGAATTCACACTCGGCACTCATTTTAGTAAGTGCCTCTGAAGCAAAAGACCTCGGCTGTCCTTGTGTGCACATAGTGCTGATGGCTTCGTGGACAGGCAAGCATGTTCCCCTATCTAATTAAAAGAAAGCTTTTTCTGCCAACTGCTTAGACCTCATAATTCCAACACGTATAATCAGATTTCAAGACCCTCTGTAGATTAAACTGTCTGGAGAATGAATCAGGGCAGCCTAAATTTAAATCTGAAAATTAGTCTTACTCATTCCCATCTGCCACAGCAGAAAACTGAAAATGTCTATTTTGTGAGGTAAAGTTCATCCCCCTCACTAGAGCAGGTGCTGTAGGCAGCACCATATTGCTTTGAGCATTAGTGTTTTTCACACTGGGGAGACAAGGTAACTACTTGCAGCTTAGGATACCAGTAGAAAACATTCCTTTCAACAGAAGACATACCACAATCACAGAACGGCCTGAGGTTGGTAGGGAGCTCTGGAGGTCATCCAGTCATACCTGTCTATCATCAAGACAGTGTGTTAAGAAGCAATGAAAGTTATTACACAAAATGATTTATTTCCCAAGGAAGAGGTCTTGACAAACAGAAAGGCACTATCAGTGCTGTAAGGCATGTCCAGCTCTTGCTGTTATAGTAGACATTCACGATCTTTCTTGTGTAAACTCCAACCATTCAGCAATTTTATCCAACTTTCTTCTACCATGATAAAGACTACATGCATTTTAAGTCTTTAAACTACGAGTGATGACTCAATTTGTTATCTAAGCACTTCTTCCCAGAAGGAAGCAAAATATGTAAACTAGGGAAACCGTGAAATCCTCATTCACTTGGGCTATCCAGTGATATCCAAATAGAGATCAGGATCGTGAGAAGTCATCTGCAGATAGATTCGCCTGGAAAGATCTGGTCCAATCCGGCGGGAGGTGGCTGTCACACCATCACCGCGACGCACAAGGATATTAGCCAGCATGTTCTCCCGCTCCTGGTCTGAGGAGCATCTACTATAGGCCTACAAGCAACACAAAGGAATGATGGCATCATCTATTTGCATCCATTGCTCAAAAGGAAAAAAAAAAAAAAAAAAAATCAAAGCTATGCACCTGTGACAGCTCTATGCTTTCACAGTGTAAACTCATTTTTCACCTGGTCTCTCTCCAGATCTCACTCGCGACCTTAGAGGCAGACACAGAACCAGTACTACCGTGTTTAAATAGAACAGACTCGCTTAAGGCTGCTATGCATGCCACTGCAGTAGATAAGAGTGGACAAGTCCAGCAGGGCTGTGTTACTGCGGTGTGATGGGCAGCTTCTTTGGCTTTTCTTACTGAAGGGAAACCCTTACACAAGCTCCTTAGTAGTCTGCTCAGTAAAGCCAAAGCAATGGGTACCAAGGAGTCAGTTCCTTCACTAGTTGACTAAACAGCTCATATAGAATCATTGTGTCAAAATTAATGCCAATTAAATGGTTTCTTCCGTCTTTACAGTAGTTGGCTGTCTGCACACAGTCCTCAGTATTCATGAGGCATCCTTACCTGGTCCAGAAGCTGAGGAGAAGGGTACGCAGACACAATAGCCTCAGCCATCTCCAGGCTGACCCGGTTAAATTGTTGTATCTGCCTCTTCCAAACTTCAAAGAGACCCTTTCCAGAATGATCCACCTTCACACCTCTGCACCACTTGTTCTCTAAGTAGAAAGAGAACCCTGTCTTCTCTTGCTCTCGCCTATGGACAACAGTGGATGGAAATGCAAATGAGACTATAAGAAAAAAAAATCCAATTCCTGTACCTGGTGTCATGTAGCCAGAGAGAAAAAAAAAAAAAAAAAAAGAGAGCCACTTCTCATGCTACACTGTCATAGATAGTGCTGGCATCAAAATGCTAACAATTTGACCCTGTTTGCTCTACATGTGTTACCAATTCCCTTGTCTAAGGCCCAGATTTCCTGTTGAAAAAAGCAACCCTGTACTTGGGAGCAATCCTGACAGAAGCCAACAGGCATACAAAGTGGTAAACAAGAATTCACTTCCTGCCAGTCAAGGATAATAAAACACTTTTGCATGTCATTTTTAAAGACATCTCATCTCTTCTCATGGCCAAGACATAAAACACAGCAGCTGCTGCGATAGGAATGCTAGGATTGTGTGAGACTATACAAGATGGCTTTCTTAGCTATCACTGTGTAACGTGTAGCTGAATCATGCTGTTTCCACTGATAAAGGACTTTCTCAGTAATGTCTCTCTTGATTATGTATGGAAGAAAAGCTGGTACTCTAAGAGTTCAATCCTACTCACATTCCCTTCCCACTCTTAAAATCACACTGAGAACAAGACCTTTACGTGATGTCAAGAGAGACTACAACTTGAAATCGGGGTCTGTCCTGACCCCTGCTATTCCCTCCCAGTAATCTTGAAAGTAAAGCTTCTCCACATATGACCAAACCTCATCTGCTTACTCACTTGAATGGTGCTTCAGCTACTGCTTTTGTGAACATAGTGGCAAACTCTCCAAGTTCCTCCCAGCTCTCAAGAGAAGTGACTTGGACTTGTGTGCACAGCTGCAAATCCACCAAGGCCTGTAAACATCATTGGAAACAGCAAATGGAACAATTCATCTTCTTACATCAAACTCCATTCTTGTCTGAAACAAAAAAGGGTCATACCGTCACAAACACCTACCTGCTCCCTCCCCATTTTGGAAACAGCTTAAGGCATGGATGTATTTAGGTGCTCTTTGTCTCCTGCTGGTTAATAGCTGTTTAGTGCCATTTCAGGTGACACAGCCCCTTAGTGGAAGGCTCCCATTACACATAGGCCACCCATCCTGGGGCAGCAATGATGGGCTTTACCAGTGGGCCATGAAGTGTGAGAGGTGCTAACCGAGATTCACATTTCACTGTCCAGAACCAAGGTGAATGAGACATGTTGGTCCATGGGAGAGCAGGTATGTAACTGAGCAGCGGGGAACTGAACACAGAGAGCTCTATCCATAGCACATAAACTAAAAAAGCTGAAGGTCCCTGTCCAGGAAAGCGTGTGATTGGGTCAAATGTTCAAGCAGTGGCAGACAGCAACAGAGACAACAGCTGCATGACCATTCTAAAGGTACTCACTTCTTCCACATCTAGTCTGGATATCTCCAGGCCAGAATCCTTAACTTTCTTTTTCTTCTGTTTTCCCTGACCTTCTGCTTGGCTTCCATTCACTGCTGCCTGTTGCAGTTTCTTTTTTGACTGAGCTCTGAGACATCTAAGACGACAAAGATAAGATCGGGAATTCGTTTCAGCAGGAACACAAGGGTCAGGCTGCTGTGGAGTGTGAAACAACTCAGTACCAATACCCCCTACTAAGGGACACTGAATTTGTAGAAAAAAAATGTGAAGGACCATTAAATATAAAAGCATTATGCCTGATTAATAAAATTCCTTGGCAGCAATTCTTTGAAAGCTGGAGGAGCACTCCAAGAAAGTATTCTGGACTTTTTTGCCATCCTCATGCTCTTCCCAGGTTTTTGCCATTGGACACTGGGGTGACACGCTAGATGGACTTTTGCTTCTATTCCTATACAACAAACAGGGGAGCAGTTATGCGTAGGAATGCTTCATATGCTCCAGTCTTTGCTAGAAGGAATTGATGTAAACATCTATGGCATATTTTCAAGGCCAGTGACAACATATAAGCGTTTGGAGGGAAAAAAGTCTAACCTGAAATACTTTTCTACTTCAACTACTGCCAGTGCCAGAATTTTCCCAGGCATTTTCTCCATAACATGAGCTACAAAGCCCTGTAGGGTCTCCTTCTGTCCTTCTGCACAGCCCTGGGCCTCCTGCAAAGATGAACAAAAAAAGGGAGCTAGACCATACTGAGTTACACAGACAAGCCCAGCAACCTATGGCTGCAATTCTGCAACTGAGTTTTTGCAGATGAAAAGCTCATGCAGGTCTTCAGGGACAAACCGACAATACTCCTTCCAGTAACATGCTATGGCAGAAAACAAAACAAAATACACAAAACCAACCCCTAACATACTTGACCTGACAATATCTACTAGGACAATGTTACCTCTGCAAATATCTGTGAAAAAGAGTAGCTAGGAAA
The DNA here is from genome assembly GCA_013399475.1 of Chauna torquata. Taxonomy (NCBI): domain Eukaryota; kingdom Metazoa; phylum Chordata; class Aves; order Anseriformes; family Anhimidae; genus Chauna; species Chauna torquata. Next base: position 257,765 of record VXAL01008751.1, read on the forward strand.
GAAAGCTTGTCAGAACTCTGCATTATACAGCCCTGGTGTGTTTGATCAAGTACTGGCTTCTAAAAAACCAGATTTATGGTTTACTGGAACCATGGCTTCCATCCCACATCAAAACCATCCCATGAAAAGGGATGACAAATACCATCTTTCCAGCAAGCCACGCTCAGAGAGCACAAGAGTCATAAGCAGTCTCACTTGCTTGTAGCTGTGAACCATGGACAAAAACTCCTCCAAGCGAAGCAGAACCAGGACATTTGGCTCTTCTGTCCATTCATTACCATCTTCAATCTGCCCAAATATAAAAACAAGCAGCTAGACCAACAGTCTGTTTAAAATTCAAATTCACCCAAACTAGCACTCCCAATCAGAGCTCTGAGGTAGGGAGAAGCTTGAAGAATGTTTACTTTAGTTGCTAAAGACTATTACTATCAAGTGCAAATAACACAGGGGAAAAAAGGGCAAGAACATCAAGATTTTGTCCCTGCACCTGAGATAACACAGTCTTTCTCCTCCAGGTGATGCTGCAGGGAACAGCCTGACTCTCCACCACACAGGAATAATTTGCAGACTGCAAAGCAGTAAGGACCTGTGCACCACCTTCTACCTGTAAGAGAACTGAAATTGATACACGAGTCAGGCTTACACAGCAAGAGCCAACTGTCAGTATAAGGCAGGCACAGGTTACTGGCAGGAGTACCTGAATCTAGCACCACTGTTATGTATTTCTGGCATTCCCCTGGTCGCTGAGCTTTCAGCATCTTGGCAAGAGCCTTCTTTCTTTCTTTTTCCTGCTCCTGCTGCCTCTTCCGTGCTTCTCTTTCCTTTCTCCTCTGCCATGCAGCTTGACAGACTGCCTCCCTTTCCTTCTGGCTATATTTTGGCTTCTTTGGAGGGGGAGACGTTTCTGCACTTGCTCTGCTTACTGGGGCCCCGTTAGGTTGGGCTGTAGACTCAATCAGAGAGGATGCTGGTGAGCACGAAGGAGGTCTCTCGGAACCACACGCGTCGCTTGGGCTGCTGTAAGGCACTTCTTCAGGTAACACCAGAGCTTTCGGAAGAGACTGTCCTCTGCTGCTAGGTGCCAGCCGCTCACCGCTATGACATGGGCCATCTCCCCCAGCTGCGCTCGCTGCATCCCCGCTGCCCGCCTCGGGGGGCCCAGAACCCGCACTCCCCGTCCCTGAGGGCGCACCGCGGGGCAGCCTCCTCTTTATTCTCTCAGACAGCGGGACGATCTCTACCTCATCCTCGCTGTCGCTGCTCAGCACCACAACCGCGCTTTCCCACCTCGGAGAGGGAGGCGAGGCCTGCTGGGGCGCCAGCCCGACGGCTACCGACGGCGGCGGCTGTAGCAGGGCGGCGAAGGTGGGCAGCAGCTCCTCCTCGTCGCTCTCCTCCGCCCCCGCCATTTCCCCTCCCTCAGGAGGCGACCGGCAACTGCTGAGGGGACAGAGCGAGACGGGGGGGGGGCGTTTGGCGCGCTGGGCGGTGATTGGCCCGAGCCCACGCGCATGCCCGCGCGGCGGGCGGCGGTTGGTCCGAATGAGCGCGTGCGCGCACCCTCTGGCCAATCACCGCCCGCCCCGCCGGAAAGGGAGGGGAGGTGGCGCCGGGAAGATGGCGGCGCTGAGGCAGCTGTGTGAGTGGGGGGCCGCCTCTGAGGGGGCCTCAGCCCCGCGGAGGGCCGAAGGGGGGTGGCCGAGCTCGGGAGGGGGTCCCTGCTCGCCTGAGGTGCCTCTGTGGGCTCCGCAGCGCCGGGGGTGGTGGTGCGTGTGCTGAAAAGGGACGGGTCCGAGGCCCTGGCTCCCTCTGAGGCAGGGGAATTCCTGTAGGAAGCGGGCTCGGGAGGTTCCTGGTCCAGTCTCCTCAAAGCGGGGTCGGCTCAGGGGTCTGGGGGGAAAAATCGTCAAGGGTGGAGGCTGCACACAGCCTGTCCCTGTGAAAAAGCCGTCGTTGGAGAAACCGTTCACGTGCGCTCGGAAACCAAACCGCGAGGGGTGCTGCTCCTTCGTGTGCAGCGCACGTCAGGGGCCTTACAATCCCCTTTGCTACCTACAAGTGTCACAGTCCCAAATGCTCTCATGGCTTTTACGTGCGGGGTCAGAGTTTCGAAGTTCTTCCACTGATTTCCAACATGACTTCAATCAAGTTACGAGCTGCATCTTATTCTATAGATAACTGCTTTCCCACCATGTCTGGTTCCTTGAGGTTTACTTCTTGTTGGCAAACTAATTTCATGTGAGGCAAAATGTAACCCTGGAATCAACCATTTGGGGTTTGTTTTTGTTTGTTTTCTGATAAAAGTTAAATGGACTATAAATTAGTAGAACTTGGGTATATAAAACTTTACAACTCGCATTCATCTTTGCCTGCTTCCCTGGAGGGAAGTCTCAGAGCCTTTCTTTTACTTAATGAGAATCAAACATTTGAAATTAATGGTTCTTTGTAGAGCAATTTTCCTTTTCTCTACAAAATTTCTAGCTCACTGAGTATCTGAGATAATTTAAGATTAAATTAATCCAGTGGTTTTACTCAGAATAAGGAAACAAGCATGTTATGATAAGCACACTTCTGTACTTACCTGCTGCTTAAGAGTTGAATAGAGGGATTTAGAAAAACTGGATTTGCCTGCTGACTGCATGAACAGAGGAACTGCTGAGATGTTTCTGAAAAGAACTAATTACGTCTCAGTCATTTTATACAAAGAGAAGTTCATCAGAGGGTCTGCTTTCTTGATACGAAAACCAGTGTATTTTCTGTCAGTATCTTTTTGTTTTCTAGAAGGAGTTTGTGGTGTGAATGATATTGTGTTTCCAGAGCCGATCAGTGACTGTAACAATTGACTTCTTTTTCCTTGACTTGTCCTGATTGTAACTCAAGGATTTTCACACAATGCTTAAGGTGTTATGTTCAGGATAACAATTCTGTATATGCTTATGTATTGTCCTGAATTGGAGTCTCCCCATTTGTAAGATTACAAAATATTTACTTACTAATTAAATAACTGTCATTCAATTGAAGGTGAAACTGAAACAGAGATCGCAGTTTGTCCTTTCTCAAAGCAATATAAGGCCAATCTGTAGCAATCTGCAACTTCTGTAGCTCATTTTACAAGGCCTTGCTGAGACATGGATTTGTGTGTGTCCTTCAACCTCATTGTTTTACTGTTGTCTGGGTAGCAGCAGTACTTGAGATGTAGCCTTATCACAGAGGATTTAGTCCAGGGTGGTCTAACTATGATTTATCTTGGAAGTAATTTTTTTTCTCTGGGCTTTTGTTTGCCTTTAGCTTTAAAAACTGTATAAACTGATATCCTTTAAATCAAAAAAAGGCATATGTATTAAAATTCTTTTCAGCTATTCTTGTTCTTGCTCCAAATCTAGTTCTGACAGTTCCACAAACAAGCCTGGTTGCTGTCAGATGTGCTTCTAAGAAGTCTGGGGGCAGCTCAAAAAATTTAGGTGGCCGCAGCCCTGGGAAGCGCTATGGAGTCAAAAAAGTAGAAGGTAGGTCAGAGTATCTGCTTAGTCTTATTTGTGTTTCATGGGGTTCTTCACAGGTTATCCCCTGGCAGGGGTGTTAATTGTTGAGCATTTCAGTAGGAGGTGGCTGAGGCGCTCTTCCAATGGAAAGGAAACAGGAGGTTCGGCAAAACCTCCTGATCAACGCTTACGAGGGTAGGCAGCAGGAGGGCAAGGTGAGTCAGCCTTCCTCCCTGATGGGCCCACAAGCGGCGAGCCAAAATTGCCTAGAGAAAACATACTTTGATTCTAACTTTGCCTCTCTGGAGGGTCTAGGAGGAAGGTATGCCGTGGGACCCCTAATAACTAAAGTGCGCTTTCCCCACATGCTATGTTGAAAAGCTGGGCATTTTAGATGTTTATAAAGGAGAATTACAACATGTAGCAGAAGCCAAAGTACAGATTCTTGCAGCTAAATGCTTAATAATGAGTGAGTTTGCTGATGAAAACATATCAGTGTTAAAGGTAATAAAACAAATGCCTTCAGCAAACAGAAAATGCCATGTACCCCAGAAGTAATCTTTTCAAAGACTAGAATTGCTTTTTTCCATTGTATATCAATTGCTCTCTATTTCCTGCTAACAGCATTTTTGTTTAGATGCTTTTAGCATTTGAAGTAATTTTTCCATAGAAAATTCCCACAGAAAGCTGGTTTTTATAAGTCCTGGAACCGTTTGTTTTCCGCCAGCTTTAGGGCTTTGAGGAGCTCCATTTCCCTGCAGTCTGACTCCATCACTCTGTTGCAGGTGCATTTGTGCACGCAGGCAACATTCTGGCTACGCAGCGATTGATACGCTGGCATCCAGGGGCTCATGTAAGTCGCTTTTCCATCTCTCTGGGTTCTCAGAACAGCAGCCCACAATAAACAGCCCACCTCAGTGCCTCCTCTCTTTCAAGCTATTTTTTAATTATTTTTAGTATATATTTTTTTAATAATCCTGAAATTGTGTTTCATTACCTGGTATTTCTTAGTCACAGAGCCTGCACAGAATCACAGCTGTGCCCACATGACTCCGGAAAGGACTGAGGGTTACAGAATTGCGTTCTAATTGAGTTCTTATACTTCAGGGTGGAATCAGTATCTCCTCCCTTGTAATGAGCAGCATTACATGCTGTTTGCTGGACGCAAGTAGCATGTGTTCTTTTATTTTAAAATACGAAGCAGCAGATGCTGTTGAAGCCAAGATAGCAAACAAGGCAGACAGATGATCAAATCTGTTTTAGTGGTGGACTTCCAACCTTTCCTTTCTAACACTGTGCTGGTCCTTTTCCAGGTGGGGATGGGCCGTAACAAGACACTCTATGCCCTGGAGGATGGGATTGTGAGATACACCAAAGAGGTGTATGTACCTCCGCCCCGCAGCAGTGAGAGCAGGGAGGTGATCTGTCAACTACCCAAAGGAGCAATTCTTTATAAAACCTTCATCAACGTTGTCCCTACCACAGAAGTAGGAAGCTTTAAGCTGGTGACCATGCTCTGAGTCTCTGGCGTCACGTAGGAACGGATGAGAAGGAGAAGCGGCTGGGACAGACCTCTGTAGCTGGACTGGCATCTGGGGACAAGAATATTCTAGCTCTGAGGAAACCTGTTTAGGCCTTTGCTCTCTTGCTCCTAAAGCACACATGGTCAGTGTTCAGGCACTGGAATCATCTGCTGGCTTTTGTAAGAGTGTTCAATAAATGCACTGGAGTTCTTGAGGGTCTTGACTGTTCACAGAATGTTACCTGTGGTCATTCAGTATGTGGAGCTGCCTTCCCCTGGAGAACCTGTTCTGTTGTTCTACTAGATTAGTTCTCTCTAGAATCACACTTATGACAATACTTGTCCTACTAATAATTCTCTCATTTTTAGGCACTACTGCTATATTTGTATCTTAGCTCTAGACATTGCAGAAGAGGACAGATCCTTTTCCAATTGCACCTAACTCTGCATCCCAGGAAGCTAGATTTTTGCTAATAGCTAACTCACCTCACTCGTTAACTCATACCTGGAAGCATTCCATTTGCTAACTATGTGAGGCAAATTCATACTCCTAAAGCTAATTTATGACTAATTTTAGAGAGTCTAGTAAAATGCACAAGTCTGGGATGGTATTTGAAGCTCAGCAGCTGGAGGTGTCTCAAAGCCATAATCCAGAAGACTTATCCATTTGTCTTTCCTGAATCATTCCATGATTGCTTACGATACTTGAAAGAAAGGAGCCCACATGCCTTGTGGTCAAGCTGATCTCATTTTATCTACAGGTTTGTAAACAATTTGAAACGTTGGCTCTGTAGTAGAAAACACGTTATCAAAATTGGTAGTGTAATGACATTATTAGATTGTCTGCTCTGCAAAAAAAAAGGCTAGGTAAACTGCATCAGCCATGTATGTCCACCTTTGCTTTATGTCCTTCACGGAGACCGCCAGCTATTTTGCCCACACGTCTGTCTTTTCCCACGGTGCGTATCCAGTCATGCAGTTCATCGTGGCGGTCTGTGTTTGCACACAGCACTGCAAGTGACACAACCCCTGGATCGCAAGCATCTCCAAATCTTTATCTGAAGTTCATACAAAGTTGCTGTAAATTGCAGAGGAACGTTGCTGTGAGCACACAGCAATGCTCTGATGCAGATTCATTCTGCCACTCACTAGTCAGATACCCAGCGGGTATCTGATACACTGATAAAGTAAACAATTATATAACCTAAGAAATAAATGAAGTAGCACAACACGACCATCTGAGGTCTAATACTCGGGATGCTTGGCAGTACGTGCCGCAGCCTCACAGAGGTACGATACACCAGCTGCCTCGAGGAGCTCTGGCTGAGCAGACCTTCACCTTTGCTTTGCCCCCTGTGCAGAGCAAAGCAGCTGGTCCGCTGCCTTTGGTAACAGTGCATTTGCCAGAGAGAAGAGCAGGCAGACGTCCCTGGTTACTCCAGTCAGAGCGCAGTACTCAGCGCTGCGGCCCTGGCTGTCCTTGTGCTGTGGGATGGACGTCTCCACTGGCTGGGGCTGACTTGCCTGCGTCTCTCTCAGCTGATTAGAAATAAGGGTGAAGGTCTGAGGTGTGGCTGTTCCCTGCAGATGAGACCGATGTCCCAGGCACTTCCGTCGTTGACACCGAGGGAAGAAGTAGCACGTCGAGGCTGAGGCCTCACACAGCTGTGTTTCGCTGAGTTTGGTAGCTGACCGGGGCCTGGAAAGGGTCTGGCACGTCACATCTGTCCAAGGTCTCTGAGATGATTACCGCTCCTGAGAAAGCAGGAGGATGCCTTAGGGCATGCTCATAGGGAGGTGGCATCTATTGAGGAGAGAGGAAGAGCGTTACATTAGAGCTGATCAGAAATAACCAGGAGATTACCCCACCTCTTCTTGCAGAGCAGATACAGGACTCACAAGCACCACCTGCCTGAAGTTAAATTCCTGCACTCCATAGACCAGCGGGCTGCTGGCTGGCTGAACACCTGGAAGACGAGAGCTTAGCCCCCGTTTGCCACACAATGGGATAGAAATCCACTGCAGAGGGTACAGCATGTTCCACCTGCTCCCCCGATACACTGTGCTAGGTTCCTGTTCTTCCCTGTCCCAAGGGCTTGTTGCAAAGCCATAAAAGAATTGACTTCTCTTAACACAGGACTGTTGTTCACTTTCCTTTGACCAATAAATAGCTGTACAGGGGTTTATGCAAGCACCTAGAAACCAGACTTCTATCCAGGCTTTGCAGAGCAGCAAGGAAGAACCTCTGGACTGCAGTTCCGTTTGTTCTGGCAGAGCTGGGCTAGCTCTCTCCCGACAGACTGACAGCAGTGGCACAGGGGACGTGGAAGAGCTGGTCCCAGCGCAGTTTATTCATGTTACCGTGAGCATGCTAGCTAGAGCCAGCTGTGCTGTGCCCCTCCCAGCTGCAAAGGGCATCCCCTTACACACCTCTTCAAGCATGTTTTTCTTCAGCTTTCTTAGCTGAGGTACACCCCGGTTTGGGGCTCAGTGCTCCTGAATTTATGTCTTCAGGGCTTTGACATGGCCTACTTCTGAGCAAGTCACTTGTGCACAGACCAAGAAATGTTTAAGAGCTCGGCTACTCATCTCTGGGATGCCTGGGACTTGCTTTCCTGTGCCCCCAGTGCTCTCGCTTCAGGGCAAGTATCATTAGCTACAATCCCAAGCACTGAGTGCCAAGTGCTGACTATTCCAAATTTTACAGTGCAACATTACAAGCTCAAAATCCAGATAAATCGGTGAACCTTTTGTGCTCTACTAAGGGTTTCAAATATCTCTGTTCTGCTTTAGTCAATGAGGTCTTTTACTTCCATGGGAGTCTCTTGGGATGCTGCCACAGGAGCTACTTGGCAGATGCACTTGCTCTTCTCTATTCTGCTAAGGGAGCGCAAATCCTAAATGTGGTAACAGGGAAAGCTCTGGCTCATAAATAAGCCATAAACACTTCAAGGTAACAGCGAGGGGCCTGTCAGAGGCGTCCTGTAGGGAGAAGGGAGCAAGAAACCGTGGAAGCCTTACAGATCCAAAAACAACATTCCCAATTTGGACCTTTACTGAGCAGATGATCCTAAGGGTCTGCTCTTTTGTCAGCAATTCTGCCCTTACTCCCAGCACAGGCATTTCTGCAAATGCACCAGGAGAGATGAATCATTAACCAGCACAGATGCACACAAAAGGAGCCTCCTGGTATGCTGTGTGCCTTTCCCAGAGATAAAGGCTATAAGAGAAAGGCAAGTGCAGAGAACAGAGTCCATAACTACTGCAAATTGCTGAAGCAAGACCCAGGTACAGACCAGAGTGGGGACTGCCCCTGGGCCTCTGCCAGCTGAGAACACCCTCGGGCTCACCTCCTGGGAAGGATCTGCCCACAGCCCAAACCTCTTGGCAATCATCTGATGGATTTCCCGCTGGCGATCTTTCTTCCGCACGCTCTCGTAGCTCGGCAAGCGGGGCTGCTCCCAGGAGGGCAGCTGGTAGCTGCTGGGGGGCCCGATGCAGAACAGCTCATCTCCCTAGAAATGCCAAGCCCAGAGAGAAAGTCAGCGCAGCGGTGCCTCTCTTAGTTGGAAGTTCATGGCCTGCTGCCACCTCAAGGCGCTTCAGGGTTCAAAGTTGTGGGTGCCATTCCCTGAACCCTGAAAGAAGAAATCCGCACACCCTCCCGGGAGGTAATTGCACCACAGCCACACAACACAGATGTGCTCTGCAAGAGCCCAAGCTCCAAGGGATCTGCCTGACACTTCATGCCCAAACACCTCAGGGCAACGTGGTAGCCCTGTAGCATCCCTGGCCCTCCTGTGCAGGTTCTTACATACAGACAGCACTTCCCAAAGTTGCTCCTGCTTTCTAGCACCTTCTCCGTAAGCCTCAAGAGCTTCCCAGGTCCCCATAACCACATTCTCCTTCCAAGTTCATCAGGACCTTTGCTACCCCTTTCCCCCCAGCTCCCGTTAGGGAAAGCCTCATCACCTGCACGCCAGGATTCTCGGCAGCCCTCTCCAGCCGCGACGCTCTGCACTGGGGCCCCACAAGCCGCTGGCTGCTGCTGAAGTACGGAGGGGGGCAGTCCTGCAACGAGGGGTCAGGGAGGAGGAGGTGAGCGCAAGCTGAAATCCCTCCCATCCCGCCTGACAGCGAGCAGAGCTCAGCCAGCAGTCAGCCCACTTCCCACCCAGCAGGAGCCTTCATCACCCCAGCGGGGCTCAGCACTTCTGGCGGTGCTCAGCTCCAGCAGTGCCCCTGTAGTTCCAGAGGGAAGAGCCATTGGCTCTGTCCATTTGGCTCACGCAGCCACCCCGTGCCTGCCTATTTACTGACGCCGACAGCTACAGGCACATCCTGACCAGGCAGTGCCCGAGCCAGCTGGCACCACTACACAGTGCAGCTGGAGAGACAGCAGCCTGGCCCCAGAGGCAGGGTTCCATTCAGACTCAACAGAACTAGCCTTCTTTGGCGGACAACAGCAGCAAAAAAACCCAACCACCCAACCATTCCACTAGCGTAGATAAGAGCTCTGTCATGTGCTCAAGGTTACAGAATTTGCAAATGCTTATCTACTAAGGGAGCCATTTCAGAGTAATACAGCAAGCAAATCTGAAGAGCAATAGATGTTCTGTTCCTGAACAGCCTTGCTCCACTTAAACTCAATTCCCTGGAAATGTGCTGAGCAAGAGCAAGCAAAGATTCCTCCCATGGAGATGAGCCATGGGACGCTCCTTGTTCTCAGAGACAGGGCGTCTCTGCCAGCAGAAAGCAGCCCAGAACCTCCACGTTATCAGCAGGGCACGTGCAGCAGCAGAGCGCAGTCCAGCACCGGTCAGGCCCCGCGCCCGTGAGTGCCAACATCCAGGTGAGCCTCGCAGGCACTGGGGCTGTTACGGCCCAGCTGATCCGGGTCGGCACCAGCAAGCTCCCGCTCCTTGGCAGCCCGGAGCGGCACCAGCCCGGGTGGGCTCCGCGCAGCCGTTTGCTGAAGACAAGATGCCTTCTCCTTTAACCACCCACCCAGAGCCAGGCCCAAGCACTGCAAAGGCTCTGCAGCTCCGGGCGCATCCTGCCCAGCCTCCAGGAGCTTCAAGCCCTCTCCCCAACGCGTGCCACGGGCAGGCAGCCTGCAACAGCAGGGAGGAGAGGGGAAAGGAGCAGATCCAGCAAAGTGGGCAGGGGATGCCAGCAGGGCAGCACACTTCCACTGTGCTTTCTGCTGGGGACTTCCCAGCCTGGGGACGATTAGATTTTCCTTCACTGAACAATCTCTCCATCCCCTGCTAGCTGAGGTTGAACCTCCTCTCTTCTCCAGGGCACTGGAACAGTACCCAGTGCCCTCCTCCTGAGCTGCCGTCCCTGCAGCCTTTGGAGGCCAAGCTTTCCCCAGGCAGCAGCTACCACAAAGGCTGCGCTGGCTGAACACGCTGCTCTTTTTCCATCACCAGCTTCCCCACTTGAAAGCCAGCCCCAGGAAATTACAGACGCAAGTGAAAGGGCTTTGTGTCTCTCCGCTCCGTGCCTGGGAGCTGCTCGCAAGAGAGCCAGTTGCTGGGATGCAAGCGCTAGAGAGCGGCATTGTCTGCCTTTGCATGGAGCTTTCCAGCCCCCTTCCCTGCTGGGCCCCTTCCCGGTAAAACAGCAGCACAGAGGAGCTCAGCCCTGCACACGAATGTGCCGGGGGAGGAGGGCACCCCTCTGTGAGCTGCTTGGGGAGCAAAAGGCATCACCCCTGAGTGCACGGCCAGGCACGTGCGGGTGGATGGAGTGGGAACACAAGCGACCTGGCCTCGCGGACCCCAGCACGAGGGAATAAGGGCTGGGACCGGCAGTGGACACGCTGGCAGAAGGGGAGGGAAGACACTCACACACTGGCCAGGGGTCTGGAAGAAGCGGCAAGAGCAGAGGAACTGGCAGCACATGGGGTCCCGGTGGTACAAGAGCAGCAGCAGGATCAGGACCGCCACGATGAACACGGATGTGGACACCGCTGCCGGAGATGGGAGAAGAAATGAAGTGAGCGGGCGGCGAGCCAGGTTGGGCAAAGCCTGCCAGCAACACCTCCTTTCACCCTCTAGGTTTCTGGGGAAAAAAAAAAGCAGCTTGGAAAAAACACAGAGAAGCCGGTTTTGCCTGCTGCCTGACCCAAGGCCACTGAAAGCCCCGTTTGTCCCCCAGACATCTCTCTCCCTGTGAGGTCAGGGACAAGCCACAGAGCCCCGGGGGTCCAGCCCCAGCTCTGCACCCAAAGCAAACCCCCCCAGCTGGGGCTGCACAGCACCGGGCTCACGCCCCCAGCCCCGCCTGCCCTCCCGCCCGGAGCACGCTCTGCTGCGCGCAGACCCCCGCCCTCACCCTGCCCGGGACGCCCGCGGCTCTGCACGTCCCTCGCACTTCTGGCCCGCGTTTTAGGAACCCGAAAACCTTCGCTCTTCCCCGCGGCTCCAGCCCTTGTTCCGGGACCTGGCCGCAGCCCTACGGGGAGCCTCTCGGCCCCCGCCTCCCTCCGGTTCCCCGCGACCCGGTCTGGGGGAAGCCGGGGTGTTTGCCAGCGTGGCAGAAGCGCGCCGTGCGGCCGGCCCCGTGCCCACGCCGGGGGGCAAACCGGGGACTCCGGGAGCCGCCCCCGCCCGGCCCGTACCCGGGCAGCGCTGCCTCTGCCCCCGGAGCTGGGGGGGCGAGCGAGGGGCCCCGGAGAACGGTCCCGGCACGGGGCAACCACCTCGCCGGCGCAGCCCGCAACCGCCCGGCCCCGGGGAGTTCCGGCGGCGGCTCAGCCCTGTTCCTGCTCCC
>VXAL01008752.1:1872-91627 GCA_013399475.1 Chauna torquata
CCTTTGAGTGGAGTTTCTAATGTTGAACTGAATTGAACTTAACCAGTTTTTAATACAATATTCTCTACAGATCGTCTGCAGCTATTTAGAATTACTCAGTTGCACGGAACAGAATCACAGAATCATGTTTTGACTGTACTCATTTTTTGCTCTTGAAGTTAGAGCTTGAGCATTGCAAAAAATTTAAGATAATTAAATAAGCTGGTCTAGATTGTATAAATTTAGAATCTGTTCCATCTGTCTTTCTAAAATTTGGTATAATTCTAAAATATTTCGTGATCTGGTAACTTCTGATAATTTTAGTCATCAAAGCTTAGCAAGTATTTCACTCTTTTCCATATTCGTGAAATGCAAAAATAGTCTTTAATTTTGTATTCTGACTTCTTGGCTTTTTGTGGGTACACTGGTATAATTTTGGGGAAGTATCAATAGCTGTCTCTAATTTCCAGTGCAAAGTAGTTATTTTACTTTGGTTGCGCAAGCTGGAAGCTCACGCAGAGTGCCCTGTGCTAGCATTTCAGTTTTTCGGTTGCATTTTTCTCACTAAGCAATTTACATTTCGTTGTTCTGCTAGAAAGCGCAATTTTATTTGAAGAGGCTTTGTTTCAAGAATCCTAGTAAGTTTCGTTTTTTTTTTATTAGAAATTTAAGATCCGAATTGAAGATCCACCTCGTCGAAAGCACATGGTGTTTTTGGGCGGCGCGGTTCTAGCAGACATCATGAAAGACAAAGACAACTTCTGGATGACCCGACAAGAATACCAAGAAAAGGGAGTGCGTGTTTTGGAGAAGCTTGGTGTGACTGTTCGATAAATCCCAAAGCTTATTCCCATCACATGTCTAAAGCTTTTCTTTCATTGCCGATCTCTGAACTCACTCAGCTACATGCTATGGAAAGGCCTGTCTGTGGCCTTTGACCCAAAGGTCAGGTTTTGTTCTGGTTTCTTGGGGTAGCTTTTGTTAAATGTTTCTTAATGTGGCTAAATTTGACTATTAAATTTGACCACTTCCCTGCAAACAAAACAGAGCAAGAGCAGCCTGTCTACTTCATTGTTCCTTCCCAGTAGGCAATTGGGTAATTCTGGTAGGCTTTTTCTTCTGGGTTTACTGCTGTAGTACTGCTAGCTTTTGTCTCTAGTTCACAAGGGGTTGTGTGCCTTTTTTAGCATAAGAAAACCTTTAAACAGGAGCTTTTGCTATTGGGTCGTTGTGGTGGTTATCTTTGCATCATTTTGCCTCTCTCTACATTAAGACTTTTTTTCTCTCCTGCAGTAAGGAATTTTGATTAAACATAGTTAGAAACTAGTTTAACTAGCTGGAATGGCTTTAACACACTGTTTCGATGTAATGTGGTTCCATATACACTGCTGCCTGAACTGGCTTCTGAGGCGGTTTATCAGAATCCTTAAAGGTGGTGGAGCTTTCATATTGTATTTTCTAAGTGGGCATGTACACAGTTGCCACAAACCAGGGAACACCGGATATTCTGGCAAAAGTAAATTTGTGGCCTTAGGTGTCTTTTTTTGTTTGTTTTTTTGGAGGGAGGAGACAGGTTTGAGGTGTGTTGCTGTTGTGTTAAGGGACAGCTGGGGGTCAGTCTGACCAAAAATGCCTCTCTTTTTGTAGCTAAATTTTGGTACCATGTTATCTCAGCATAGGGAGCAAGAATGTTACGTTAGCCATTCAGTAACTGTTGAGAAAGTTAGATGTGCTGAGACAGGAGCCTCTGAACTTCTGAAGAGATTTAATACTTTCAGAAATGCTTGTGAAAACTGTAATTACGGATATCAAACACCCCCCCCCAACTACTTTTTAAAAGTCTGATGTTTTAAGTGCTTGTATGTACATCAGAAGCACTTTTATTAAACTTTACAAGTATATTAACCTAGTGCCAAGTAGTTATTGGAAATGAATATTTCAATGACCAGTGTTTATTGCAGCAAGTAGATATTTATAAACAACCACTGGCAGTAGGTTATAAAGAATGACCTATATTTGTTCTAGTTAAAAATAACATTGGAATAGGAGATGTTGGTTGGTAAATATCCACAATTCATTTTGATACTTAACATGGGATGGGGAAGGAAGTGAAAACCAGTGATGAAAATGCTGTTTCCAGAAAGTACATTAAAGCTGAGTTGTACTGAAAAATAGAAGTTGTCACTAGTAATTGTCAGCCATCTTCTCCGAGTATAGTAGCCTGTTATTTTTTTTTTCCGCTAGCAGACTGGTAACTATCTTTGCAATGAAATCTGCCTTACATAAAGCATAGCAAAAAACTGCTTGCATATGAATGCCAGTTAGACTAAGTTCTACTTTGCTTTTCATGGAAATATTGTATCACTTCTTACTTGGCTTTCCAAGCCTACCATAACATTTAAGTGTAAGGAAGTTAAGATCTGCTTTTGACTTCCAAACCTTGGAATGTACAAGATGTGCTTTCATATACTTGCCATTTGTCTACATCTTTACATTAATAATTGACCCCAGGAACATGGAAATACTGAACTCCCTTGGATTCCCAAAACTTGCTTTCTTTCTAAATCAAGCAGACAGCTTCCTTTTGGCCAAGAGAGCCAAACAGGCAGAAACTATGTCTGCATTTCTTTAATAACAAGACAGTCACTATAATATTGCTAGTAATGACCATTTAATTATAGGTGGGTGGGGTTTTTTGCAGCTATATTTACTCTTAACTTGAACAATATGAATTTACAGGCATGCCGGTCATGCCTCAGTGCATGCACTTAAGCAGTTACTAGATTTTTGAGGACATGAATGTAGGGGGTATTCTGAATTCCTGTAGTCTTCTGAACATTTAATACACAAGATTTAAAAATGCTGTGGGCTTGCTTTAGAGCTATGGTTTCTCATGTGGCTGTCTCTGGGCTCTTTGGACAGCGTTGAGAATCATGGGAATAAACCAAAGAATGACTCAAAACCCTTTTTTGAATGACAATCTGCCACGTGATTTTTCAAATCTAGACCTTGACCCTGCACCCCTTTTCTAAACCATATCTCCCTCTTCTTTGGCTTTGATTAGGTATGTGCATGTTTGAGTAAAGGTTTTGGAATTTGGCCCTTTCACAAGAGAACTTCACAGCACCATGAGTAATAAATATCAGTCATTATGCAGTATCTTGGGTTTCCATGGAAACCATGTATATATTGAAAAAAAAAAAAGCATTTTAAATTACAGCTATCATGGATTCAGAAGAATGCATACGTAATCCACATACTGAATGAGGTGTTCCGGTTGTGCTCAGTGTGGTTCTCTGTGTGTTTGCACACATGAGTGTATGTGTGTGTTCTCTCAGCTGACAGCTTCAATACTGTTATGAAAGCAATCTGGTTTTAATGGTTTTTTTTGAAGACCAAATTCTTCAGTTGTATTTGCAATATGCTTCAGCTCCTATGAAATTAGAATAGAAGATGCTGCATCAGTTGTAAGTTTTTTTTTTGGGAACATCCTATTTTTAATGTTAAGCTGCTTCAAACCCTCCCCACCCCCCACCCCCCAGTGTTCTAGGATGTTATTCAATGTAACACAAATGGCTTTTTTATACAGTTCTGAACAATATGTTAACATGCAACACTGGTTGAGTCCATGAATGGAAATAAACATCTATTTAAATTGACAGGTCTTTTCAATATAAAAATAAAATCAGATTTTTTTTCAAAGTAGATTATGTTTGCTTTGTTTCCTTTGGGAAATTGCAGTTCTGTCAGTTTTTCTCTAACATAACTTTCATCACAAAACTATCACGAGCTGTTTATGCGGAGGAAATCTGACATGACAAAATAACACATTCCCTATTGATTGCTGTCGTAGAGTGAGGAAAGGCACCCGTACTCCATTCCCTAGCCAAGATTTCTCTCCCTCCACCCCAGCTTCTTGAAAACAAAATTAAAAAAAATTATCCTTGGAGAGGAATCTTTTCTAGTTCAAGCTCTATGCTCGGTACTGCAAAATGAGAAGAGCCCTTAACTTACATTGATTTTAGCATCCCTGGCTATGCTTGGAAGTGATATGATGACATTCTGTTGTGGAAAAATCTTGGCATTGCTACCTTATATGCTATTTCATGTGCATCCCTCATTTTAACTGATAAAAGAACTATATGAGGGGGTTGACCTATAGCTTTTAGAAAGAAGCACTGGTTTGAAGCAGCTCTTGCACCTGAAATCTTACAAGTCTCTCTTGCTTTGTGGATTAGTGGCTACCCCACTTATCATGATGCATTTTATCTGGCTTTTGAAACAAGCTTAACCAGCTTCTTCACCCTGGCACATTGTACATGCTGTTCTGTAGGTATGTTCCCCAGGCATTACATCCCCGGTAGGCTAATGGCTTTGGTTTTCTTATAGTGAACCAATATGTGCAGTTTGGCTCTGGGTGAATCTGTCTCAAGGGCTAGGCCAAATATGTGCCATCTTAGATACAGGTGTTTGTAGACAGGATTTTAATAGGGAAAAAAAACCCACATCCCTCTGCCCCCCAACATATCTTTATTCCATCACTGTGTATTCCTAGGTGGGGGGGAAGACAGACGTTACCTCCGCTCAGTAATAATTCATGCTCCCCACTCTCTCTGCTTTGGCTTGGTTTGCCTGACATGGCTTTTGGGGGGGAAAGGGCTAAATACAGCTCAGTCAACATTTGCTAGTTAGGTTTTTTCAATAGTTAATTCCTCCCTGCAGGCACTTCATCTATTTGCCACAAACAAGCTTTATTAGCTATTCCAATACTGTGAAAAAATCTTGTGGGTTTTTTTTTTTTTTGATGTGTTTTTTAAAATCAAAATTATCTCTTTCTGTGTTCTAGCAACCAGGAGAACTGTTAGAAAAAAATGTTTCAGATATTTTCAGGAAGTATTAAAATTTGAACTGAATATTTGCTTTATTCGAGCCCTGCCACATGCAGAAATACTTGTTTCTTTCTCATGGGTTCATTTGCTGTCCAGTTGGTATAAGTTGCTGTCTCTTTGCCATTACAGGCCTCAATTTAAAAAAAAAAATATATATTCTTCCTTTTGGAGTAGGTGCTAATTTTGCCTCTTACCTTTACTGCATGACACTTTTAAGATAAGCTTTAAATAACATCCCCCAGGTAGATAGCTTACTTTTCTGTAACCTGTTGTTGCAGCCTCTTGTCCCAACTAACAACTGCACAAAACAAAATTGCAATGCGCATCTGCTTTGACAAGCACCCTGACTGCTGGAGAAGGGCTCCTTGCCTTCATTGTGCCATGTGCAGGTCTGCTTTGGTGTTGCTGGTGTAAGGAGGAGAAGTTCAGGGAGGAGAGGAAGCATGGGGCTTTGCTTCTTGATTTTAATTTTTTTGCCTTTTCAAAGTAATTCCTTAACACTGAAGGTTAGGGAAGCAGTCTCTATTCTAGGTAATGAATAAAGCATATTAAGAGTCTTTAACAGAGATTTAGGATGATGCTAAGGGGCATCTTCTAACCACAGAACTTGAGCTCCTTCCTGTACTTTTTTTTTTTTAAATCTTTTCCCAAAGCCTAGGAATGGTAATTAAATTGTAGCTGCAGGAATAATGACAGATATGGGCCCCTTGCCTACACCTTTTCATCACCGCACCCATCTCCCATCTGGTTTTTGTTTGCCCTAAAGCTTAAGTGGTTTCAGGATCTTCCACTTGCATGCATGTTTTCACTGTGCGCCCATTTTAAATCTCTTCAAGTATTTTAATGAATTAATTAATTGACAGTTGCTGACCTCAACACAAGTACATCCTGTAAGTCCTGACTTGCATCAGGCACTTTTCTTAGCACAGCAGCTCTTCTGGGGGCCATTCCAAATCGAAACTTTTGTGCTGTCCAATAACTTTCCATTCTGAACTGCTCCATGTAACCCTGATGTTGGCTTTCCCTGCCAAAGCAGGAAAGACAAGGGTAGCATTAAAGACATGAAAGGCAGTATTTTGGGAAGTGCCCAACCACACGATCTCCTTGGAATATTTTTGGGTTTTCCCATTGAAGTAGTGTTGACACCCGCTACAACCTACCCTGTGGCAAGTCCAGTAAGAGCTGGTGGGATTTGAATTAGCACCTGTAACGCTGGTAGATTGTGCCCTGTAAGAAAGTCATCTTGTAAAGGGGGTGCTAGTGCTTCCCATAGCATTACTGGGTAATAACCTGTAACTGGAATAGCCTATGAAACACTGTCAATGCTGGAATGCGTGTACCATGTGGGAACAAACATATGATCATTGCCCATTATCTAATTATACAAGAACTTACAGCCCTGGAGGGTGAACAACTAATTAAGCTGTTATCCACTTTTAAAATGGTAATGAAGAAATGAGGAATAATTGTTCTTTTTGGCTCTTGCTCCAGTACTGTCCAGCGAAGTCACATGTTCTTTGAGAGGTGAATGAGGCAGTCTGGTGGGGACATAGCTCTCTGCATCCTGATCCTCTTGATGCTGCAGAGGGCTGTAGAGGCAGGGAATTTGCTTTTAGGAGTAGATTGCTTACTCAAAAAAAAATCAACTTTTGAGATGCAACTCAGAATTAAAGAGGATTCACTGACCCAGCTTATCCAGGAAGGCAGCTGATGCTGGATGTTGCTTGCCTTCTGTGCAATATGGGTGACGTTTTACATTCAAGGATTTGCTTGCACAGAATTTTAAACATAATGTATGTAGAGCACTTGATCTTTGGTGTGGATGGAATGTGCTGAGGAAAGACCTTGGTTTTACCCTACGTTGGGGCTTGCTTTTATCACCTGGGAGAGGAGCCACCTGTCAAAAAAGCAGTGGCATTTCTGTGTATGATTAAGGGTCCTGCAGCTTTTGTGCCAGCTGTACAGATCTCACTCTGAATGCTGAAAGTGCCAGCATTTAGCACCCTAGACTCGAATTTCACTTTCCAAACAGTACGAGACAGCTTCCACCTCACCTAGAAGCACATGCCTTCCTTCAGAGCCTTCGTTTCTGCCTCTCAGGATTTGTACGTTATTGCCTCACTCATGAAAACACCAACCACCTTGCTGCTTAAACCGGAGTCCCCAAGCATGAGGGACACACCAGCCTCTCGAGAGCAGAGTGAGCACCACTAACCTGCTGTTGTTGCGGGATGCAGTCAGGTCTCCTCCTGGGGGTAAGCGTGGCTCAGCAGGTATCGGCAGGGCAGCACACGTCTCCTTCTGTTGCAGCAGCCAGCGAAACAACTTGTGCTGAGCTGCTGTGGGATCTGGAAATGAAGCATTCCTCTGCCTGTGAAGCCAAAAACAGTAGGCATTCTCAAAACAGCCTGTAGGCTATAAAACACAACTGTGTGGTTGTGGTGCTGCTGGTAGCTCACAGCTCACACCTGGGAAGGTGCTGACTGTTTTAGAGCTGTTCGCTTTGCAGTAGGTTGCAAGGCCCAGGTATCTACCCTGCCAGAAAAGCCCCTTACAAAAAAACAAAAACAAAACAAAAACAACAAAAGAAAAAAAAAAAACACAACCACCAAACATGGAAAGCAGGATATGAAGTACTGCCCTGTCCAGACCCAGAGGCTAATTATTTTAATCAGAAAGGCCTAATTGCCTGCAAGCGACTGGGAATGAAATTTCAGTGAGTGCAGTGACACCCAGGCAGTTTCTGGGGAGCAGCTGATGTGCCCCTGTCCGCATTCTTGCAGTAACATGGGTGTGTACATTTCTGGGTTGCTGTTGATTACAGAGCTGTTAGCTAGATGACTTTTACACTCAAGCTGGCTTTCTCCAACTTTCCCCAAATATATGGTGCAAATTTCTGCTCTAAAGGATGGGTAACTAACTTGGGAGGTAGACTGGTCCCTTATAAATCGGTATGCTTGCTATTTTTGGAGGTTTTCTTAAAGAGTGTAGTGGGTCAGAAGGAAGTGACTTTTTTTTTTTTCCTATTCCCCATCCCCCCTGACATTGTAACACAGTTGTTGCTTTCAAGAATATGCATGGTCTGTTTTCTTCAGACCATTGGCCCGTCTGGTAAAATAATTAGCTGTTAGGCAGACAGAGGGAAAGGATCACATCTGCACAAGACAGGAAGACTGGGACAGTAGAAAGGGGGAAAAAAAAATCCCTGCTTGAATCACAGCTGCCCACCATGCATAGTAACAGAGCTTGCCAAGAATATTCAAATTGATTTAGGGAGAAAAGCTGAGGAAACCGTTTAACCCCAGCCTGCTTGGATCCGTGACAGTATCTCTATAGACTGCTCCCACTTTAGGCCAAAAGAAGGGTTTTCAGGCCATGTGTTTCACCAACCATCCTTCCTCTACCCCCTTTCCCCTTTTGCAGCAGGAACACAAAATACAGACTCATTGACAGGCACGAGGCTGTGTGCTACAGAGCAGCTTTCCTCACAGAAAATAACCAAAGGTGGGAACGTTTATTTCATATTGATGGGATTAAGTTGTAACTGGATCATGTGGTTAAAACCAAGAGCCAGGCAGATAACTTGTGACTAACTTCAGGCAATGGGAACCTTTTTGCTGCCTGCAGTGTGCTCTGAATTAGGACCCCTCTCAACACCAGTGGTCTGCACATGCATGGTCTGCAAACAGCCTTCTCAAGTGCGCGAGGCCAAAGTTACTTGTTTGAGAGTTTCTGAGAACACACATCCGTTGCGGACTGCTTGCAAGCAGTTGTGAGGATTTTGCATCAAAAATGTGAGCAGTAATTTGTTTCGACATGCAAGTCATACAATGAATCCCTTTCCCTACTTAAATACATCTATTATCCAGAATCTGTAAGAAGATGCTGACTTAATGATTAAAAAATGGTTTGCTGGGAATGTGGTACGGTATTTGTTCTCAGAACCTGTTGTCTCCAAGACCGTCTTTTCCTACAGGAGTCCCAAGCGCAGTCCTAGTGATCTCTTTGTGATAAGTCCACGGAAGCATAAATGTAGAAATGCACAGAACAGTATCCAAATAAAATAAAAGTGCTGTAATGCAGGTGTTCCAATACTTGAGTTCAGGTACTGGTGCTGAAGCTGGAGCCCTAAATGCCACCCAAGCAGTGGGTAGGCATTCATTGCCAGCTGAAGCAGCAAAATCCAATGTTCAGCCCCCCCAAACTTCTGCTCAGCTGCAACCTCGCTTACATCGGGAGGCCTTTGGCCCATGAGCTTTTTTCCGGTTAAAACACAAGTTCCCTGGGTACCTAAATGTCTGCTGTGAGGCAAATCCAGGACTGCTGAGACCCTGACAGCACTCAGCAGCTATGTGCTTTGTCCATGCCTAAACCACAACAGGCCTCACCAGCAAAGCATTCCCCATCAAGCTCGCCTGCAGAGCCAGGCTGCAAGATGTGTGCACAAGATGTTTTTGGATCAGGTCTCACACAAAAACAGCTGTGGGAGGAAATGGGCCCAGTAGTCAGACCACATTCACCATTAATATTCATTTATGCACAAACACTAACACAATCATAGATGACTTCTAAAGGAATGGGCCTAAATAACTCCAGGAAGAGACACTTCTGGGCTCTGGACAAATAATTTAGAGGCCACTGAAAGGAATCCCAAATACTTTTCCTCTGTTTTGTAAGAAGGATCTCTCTTGCAAAGAGATCCTGCCTGCACATCCTAAGGGGAAGGAGGCATCTCCTTATAACAGGATTAAGCACCTCAATGACTTCGAGGGGCCACAGCAGCATCCTCAGCCTCTCCTATCTGCCAGGTTTTGCACACAGCTGACCAGTTCTTGGGGATCCTCTGCCCCTCCTCGCGCGTGCACCAGCACGAAGCGGGGTACCCGGCAGCCCCTAGCACAGGCAGCTCCCCTGGCTGCACGCCCGTGCCTCGACGTGGGTCTCCAACTGCTCTGTAGCCCCTGCAGGAGAGCGATATCATCCTCCCTTCCTGCAGCGCAGGGGCACTAAGCAGATATTGGACATAAATTTATGTTGCAGAAGGCTCAGATACAGGAGTAACGCAGACCAAGTCTGTAGATAGGTGGATATCTTTCAATAGGTTTGAGAAAGCATGCTTGTAGTTTAGTTCTAAAAGGAGGAAAGAGGTGCAAACCATAACCAGAGCTGAGTTAATTACATATTTTTGATTCTGAATGTTATTTAGAAGCCCTGATATCACATCCCTGAAGCAAGCAGGATCAAGCACAGCAATGTCCCAAAGAATGAGAGAGATCTAGAGCCCCAGACTTACATCAGCAAGTCATCAGCTCACGGCAAGAGAAAACGGAATAAGGAAAATCCAACTCAGGAAAAGAAAAATAAACAGAATGGCAGAGAGAGAGGGAAAGATGGAAAACAGAGAGACCACAGTAGGTGGAAGGATGGCAATGAGCTGAATAGTGCTGGCTTACTAACCACGGTTACAGAGTCAAGACCACCGTCACAAACACATTTGTTGGCCCTTGCTGGTGACCACGTGCTCAAGCATAGCCTGAGGATGCTCTTCAGAGGATGTCTCCCCTTGGTTTGTGCGAAGTGACAACAGTCAGTCTGCATAGCACTTTTCCACTGTTTAGAGCAGAGCCGTTGCTTGCCCCTGGCCAGACTCCTTCTGAAGGAAACGAAATAAGCCCTGGGCTGGGTAAGAGGTGTTGAACAATGCTCTAGAGGTCTAAGAAAAATTTGATTTTACTTATCCCAGCATTGAATTTCTATTTAAAGTAATTGACGCATCACTGATTACACCCCACTAGAGCCAGGAGTTTCACAGGGAGCACAGCAAACATGGAGGTCTGGGTTTTCCTCCAGGCCATAGCTCTACTTTGAGAAGCAAAGCCTAGAAAAGTGCACAAGAGGGAGGAGAGAGAAAAGCCTTTCTCCCTAAGGTTTGTTCCAGTTTCCCGCTCATGCTGGAGAAGTTGTTAAAAGGGTAGGGAGTGTAAATCCACTAACACCAGGAATCCATTTTCTTTCAAACCAAATTCCTCTGTGAACCACTGCGAAGAAGAAAACACACAAGACCAAATCCAAAAATCATGTCGCCGCCTCCTTAGGAACCTCAGATAGATGGCTAAGCATCACCTTACACTGATGGTCCATCTGACTTCCAATATCTGCATGCAGAAGAAGATGCCTGCCAACTTCAAGGGAGACATTCATGTGCACAACAGGCAGGGTGAAGCCTTAAAACCACTAGTAGTTACACTTTTACTGCCAGAAGCAACATTTTAATCTAAGTATTGGCTCCCGACAGAGGCTGTATTCTGAGGCACTGCAACATCTTTCCTCCATCTGAATAATTGCAAATGCCTGTCTTTAATCTATTTTCAAGAATTGTTGGTTTTAATTTTTTTTTTTTAAGTACAAAAGAAAATGTTTCTGTGTATACATTCATGGCAACAGAGCTACACAGAGACATAAACTAATGGAAGATCCATATGTCGAGAGAATATCGTATGTAATGAGAACTGCTGCATTTTTGTAAAATGTAATGGGACAGATACGCAGCAGCTGTGGGTTACTCAAGAAGCAGCTAATTTAGCAAGCTGAATTCAAGGATATTTCCCAGATCTCCCAAACAATGAATAGCAGTGTTGTTTAAGATTACCATTATGCCTTACATCCTCCTTTGACTGGAAGCAGGGGGAGGAAGCCTCTATCTGTGCTTCTGGGGCAGAAGTACATGATTAGTGCCTAGCTATCATAGGAAGCCCCAGGGGAGCAAAGGGGTCTGGACTTGAAGGAAGGAAGGAAATTGTGTAGGATAAACAAAAAAAGAGCCTCAGGAAAGCAGTCGAGATGGGCAAGACTTGGTGAAAAATAGAAAAGAGAAATAAAAAAGGAAACGCTGAAGGGATCTATTTGAGTTCTAGCTAATATTGAACTTAAAAACAAAAAAACAAAAAAAACCCACCCTTATTCTAAAACAGCATTAGAAACTTGGCAGGTTCATGTTTCTACACATTTAGGTTTGCTCTAAAGCAATGTAGTCGTCATTTTAAATACACAAATAGCAAAATGTTTAAGGTTTGATTACCCTTGGATTTTACTTTCCCGGGGATTTTACTTCCCCTCTCCCCCACCAAAAAAGAAAAGAAGATACAGACAACCTGGATATCGCAGATGCAGTATCAGGGCTCCTTTATGCCACTCACTACTGGATTCACCTAGCAGACAGTGCTGACATAACCTGTTGTCCCAGTGATGTGCCCAGTTTGCTGACAGCACAAGGACCCCACAGCCACCCCAGAGAGCCCCAGACTCGTTGCAGCTGTGGCTGCCCACCAGGCCCAGCTGTCCTGGATTGCCATCGCAGCTGGAGCCAAGTGCCTCTTATTGGGAAGGTAGAGTCACCAGGGGACTCACACCAGGATTTGCTAATTCATATGGTAAAACAGATTATACCTCCTGCTTCCAGTGTGTATATATATATATATATATGTATATATATAAAATGGGGCTACTTCAAACTCTGGCTCCCTACAAAAATCTCCAGACTCATTTTTTTTTTGTGGGGAAGGTCTCTGCGGTGACAACGCCAATGCTGCAAGGAGCAAATGCAGCCACCCTTCTGCAGCTGGGAGGCAGAGGGGGAGGATAGGGACAGGCTAATCTGGAATCCAAATTTGTTGCAGGTTTCACACATGTAAACAAAAGTGGCCAGGCCGTGCAGACAGTCTGGGGCCTTGTTACATCAGCTTGAGGAGGATTTGTCAAGCGTAACACAAAGCAATCCTCCCTCTAAAAAAAAAAACCAAACAAAAAAACCCTCTTCCTAAGCAAATTAAGAGATTACCTGAGTGAACGGAGTTTGCAAAGGATTTTCAGATATATTAACTTGGTAGCAGTAACTGAAAAGGACATTGTTGCATTAAGACAGATTGCATTTATCTGGTTCCCAGATCATGATGTTAGAATTTCCTCTTACTGTACTGTTGAGATAACCAAAGGCTCTATCTCCCTGTAAAAGAAAAACACTTGATTTCCACACAAATGGAATGAGTTTACACGAGAGAAGTACCAGGAAAATCCATCTCCCCCGGCCAAGCTCTCCTCTCTGCTCCACTGATGGAAATGACTGAAGCTCTGAGACTTGCTGTGCACTCCCAGGGGTAGAGCAGAGCAGAGGCTCGTGCTTTGCTGACAGAGTCATTCCCTCAAGCCTGGCTTTAGAAATTCATTATAGCAACAGTTCCTCTCCCATGCTGAAGCCAAACCTTTTGCTTAGTTGCACAGAGGGGGGATCGCTCCTTCTACTGAAATCACTGAATGGCTTATGTAATGTCGCATCGGGCTTCCAAAGTGCTGTATGGCAGAACACATCTGTAGTCAGCAAAAGGCTATCTTGGGCCAAGGACTTTGCTCTTTGCCATATATCATTGACACATGCAAGTCTGTGGTGTAATTCTGCTCCTAGAGTCACAGCTGAAGCAAGATAACAGAGCTAGAAGCTTTGGAACTACCTGGAATAAATACATTTTAAACACAGTTTTTCTTCTTAAAATTTTTTGAGCTAACCCTTCATGTTCAAAGACAAACAAATACCACCCTGCTACACCAGAATGAAATTTTCAGTGCAGTTCATTCCTTTGCATGAGGACAAAAGCACAGCCCTTCAGCAAAGGGAGCCTGAATTTATTCAGGAGTCCATAGGAAACAGCTGTTGCTTTCAACCCAGCCTCTCCTTTATCTCCTTTATTGTTTATTCATGTCTCAGCTAATATTGGCCACTGTGAGCAGGTCAGGACTCTGCACTCCAAAAAGCTCCTTAGAAGTTGATGGAAGTCAGCCTGGTGCCAGTAGGATGGAGGAGCAGGGTTTTACATTATTCAATTCCCGGGTGGTGACAGAGGTGGATTCCTGACTTTGCTAGCTAATAGCACAGGCAGGAGCCAGGCTTTTGCCCCAGATTTTTGCAGAGAGGGGCAAACACTCGGTGAGTTGCGTGAAGGAAGCCAAATGCAACAAGACGAAAATGGAGCGCACCTCTTGACATCTCTCCACTTCTTCTCTGAGTTTGCCAGTATCTCCTTTGTAGTGGAGAGGGTGCTTACACCCCTCTCCTGTAACAATGTAGTGAACAGGATTATGCTCAAAGATCTGCAAAGATTAATCTGTAAAGACTGTGCTGTGGTGTCACAGCATGCAGAAGTGGTCCAGAGTCCAAATAGCCCAGGGATATTTCTACAGAGAAGCAGGGAAAAAGCACAGGGCGGTGACCCCAACAGGTATTTGCTGGAGATTTGCTACCAAGCAGGGGAAAAGACTGCAGTAATGAGCCTAGTGTGAAGAACAGGAAAATGGAAGGCAGGCCTCCCATGTCCTACTTCTAACTGCCTTCATTTGTCTCTGTTTCCCAGCCAAAACGTGGGTGTAATTGTTCAGGCATAGCATGAAGCTTTAAAGACTCGCAGTGGATAAGGCATAGCGGGAGGACAGCGTGATGTCAGCAAGAAGTGAATTGTTTTCCTCAGCAGTGGAAGAATTAGTGAGCTAGAACTCTAGGGATATCAGGACTTTAGTCCAAATTGGAAAGAGCATTTAAGCTCACCAGATTGGCAGGGAACAGAGGGACAGCCCTGTGTCTCCCCTTGCAGAAAGGCTTGTTGATTTTTCTGAGTTACGAACCACCGAGAGCTGTATGTATCACTCACACTCTTTAAAGCACTGCAAAACCCAAAGCCGAGTATCCACAGGGAGAGAGGCAACACATTTGCCACAGAGATGGGGAGAGGAGAGGTGAGTGCATGCTCATGGAGCAGACCTCTTTTCTTTTAACAGCGGATGACAGTATCGCTTTTTTTCACAGACAGCTATTTAACAGTCAACATAAGGAAGCATCATGAGTAGAGAGCAGCAGACAAGGCATAAATTACACAGCTAACGAAAGAATATGGTTCCTACTCTACTTTAAAAGGCAGGCCAGATGTCTTCAGATACTGTTGACTGTTAGTCGGCATGGAGAAACCCTTTCAAGACCAGCTAACTAAAGTCACAATGTGCGCTTGATTCACTCGGCTGAACGGGGATCTTCCTTGGCTGAGAGCAGGATCTACGCGCAGCTGAAAATACGGTGGGAATGAGTCAGTTCCTTGGAGTTTGTGTGGGAGGCAAAGACAGAACTGTGGGTGGCTTCAAAGTGTTAAACAGCCTTTTAAATTCAGGCCCAGTTTCTCAGAGGAATAAGGAAACAGAGATATTCACCCAGTCTGGATTTAGTTCCATGCCTTGGGTCAGCCTTGAGAAAATTGCTCCCTGATAGCAGCAGCCGCTTCCCAGGCGTGCAGGTCTGCTTGCTCCTGAGCCAGTTCAGCCTCAGAGGTAATTAGGCCATGGAGTTTAATAACAACCCAGTTAGACCCTCATCCATAGCAAGGCAGCACCTGGCCCTTCTCTCCTGATATCTGCACCCTGTCTCCAAGGCAAGGCACAGCCTCACCAGTTCCAGGTAGAGTGTCTGTCTGTCCATCTCTCCTCCCTGCATCTCACCCCTTTCGCTTGAGCTGCCTGGGGTAACTCCGGTACTCACTCCCTGCAATGTCGGAGAGCTGCTTGAAGCTTTCCAGCTCTGTTTCAGCCTGGAGTTTGCCCACCCCGCAGTCTACCGTCACTCCTCTGGGGCTAAAAGCGCCGAGATCTGGGCCTGAGATATGGGGGAAAAGGGATGCTGTGAGTTAAATTACCTGGCACATTGGAAATTCAGGCTCCATCCAGTTACCTCCTGCCAACTGTTTGCCATTCAGCCCCGTTCTCCTATAGTCTGGTCAGCTCTAAAGAAGATTTATTGCTTTTACTGGATCAGGCTCACCCTTCCATTTAAGTGGATTAATGTGGGTTAGCTCCAACATAGCCCCACACAGCATTAGCCAAGTCAACATAAAGTTCCCTACTACTGGCAATGTTGTTGTTTTTTCCCTGTCCTGATGAATTTTTAATGGCCTTTATGTGCAAAAGCAGCTTTGCAAAATCTTAGGCTCCTGCTTTCCAACTCAGATGATTTGGCATGTGAAGAATGCAATGAATATTTAAACCTGCAGTTTGGCACAGCTTGCACAGAGCGGCTAGGAACCTGGTCTTTCGGGGACTGGCCAGGAACCGTGCAAAACCCCAGCCCAGAGGAACAGCACAGAGAGCTTGTGAGGATACATCAATCTTCAGCACTCAACTAAAGTCACCCTGAGCCCACCATTCCTTAGATTCTTTTAATTAACCTCAGGATTCATATGGAGGAGCTGCATGCGGGTGGAGTTGTGGGTTATTTGATAGATGACTCAGATCACTCTGCTGGTCGTATTTTATTAACGTGAAAGTAACTGCTGAAGGCTGTTTTTTACCACTGGGACCAGGGTCCCCATCCTAGTAGACAATGTGCAACCATGTGGTAACAATCTCTGCGTGGAAGACCTTACAATCAAACCAGACTAGACAAAAGGGTTAAAAAGGAAGGGGACCCCTCTTGTGCCCTCAATGTGCAGACGGGTGAACTGAGGGCTCACACACACACACTCAGGCAGCCACCAATTAACAGTTTACTGTAACCCCTTCGTACACATTGAACCCACAGCAAAATCGAGGCAAATTGACTTAGCTTTATCGGCTGTAAAAGGGCACCCGGTTCAGGAGCCATCACAAGAAAACCTCCATCATCCGCTTGAACACACAAGGATAGATGCTGGAATTCAGCCAAGACAACGTGGCTTTCATCTTTTACATGAAAGGGGGCTCCCTTTGACATTTTGAGGCCCACTTTTTTAAGAGCTGTTATGCAAAACTTCAGCTCACATGAGCTTGAACAATATGGAGAGGCATGTAGCTGAAACTTCCCAAGTAAGCAACATTTCCATAACCTGGACTCCGTTCTGCAAAGACGAATGCAGGAACAGTCCCATTGACATTGGCTGAGCAACTCAAACAGAAATCAGCCTGCAGCCTTCAGCCGTAGAGAACCACATCTCAGACGTCTCTTTCTGGTATCAGTGTCCCCCGAACCATGGTTTTGGTTTAGACAGTAGCAGGGAAAGATGCACGTTTCTTTAGAAATCGCTGTTGCTCTCTGTCTCAGTGTGGCTTTCTGGAAATGCCAGGTCTAAATATTGGCAGTTCTGTGCTATTGAATTTGTAAAGCCAATCAGACCTTCTGTAGCCAGTGGCTATCTTTACAAGTGACCATATTTAGGAGGCTCCGTAAGCTATGTCATTATCTGAGTGTGTTAATTTACTAAGTCTGGCCTACATACAGTCAGTGGGACTATTCCCTTCGGGTTGTTATTATTAGCAAGATTCAGACATTTTAAGCCTTTTGGAGCTCAAGAATCTCTCTCATCATGCAAGTAAAAGCCTAAGGAAATCTTTTGTAATCATTGACTTTCCAACTACAATAACTTAATTTCATAGATGGAAAGATAGTTGTATTGATGCACAAGAGCATGAGAAAAAAAAAAAAAAAACAACAGTGAAAGCAGACTTCAAGCTGGCAACAAAAAAGAAGCAAATCATCCACCTACAGCACTGCAGAGATACAGCCAACACTCTCAGCTGAATTAACAAATTGTGAAGCAGACCCTTTAGCAGCTAGAGCCAGACTGAAAAAAAACAGGGCATTACTTGACACATTTCTTTGCCCTGATTGGGAAAACATGTCACTTCCCTCCTAGATATCACTGGTATATGTTAAAACAAGTATTCCACAAGCGATGAAAACAACAAAGCTTGGTTTCCAAGGGATGTGTCTGAGCATGACTGACTGTTTAAGAGAGATGTATGGTATAAAACTGAAGTTGCTCTTGTGGAGTGGATTTTCAATGCCCGCTAAGGCATGACTGCCAGCTAAGAGCTTATCCACAGGTAGGGCACTCACAACAAGTCTTTTCCCACACTGTTTTCCTGGTGTCTAATCAGGGATGAGCTCACATTTTGCTTTGCCTGAGCAAGGATACTAACAGCCCTCCATTTTACCCAGCTGCCTATTTTTACGAAGCTCATAGGAAATTAATTTTTTCAGGACTTCAGTTTGGTTTTCACTGGCCGTGAGGTTCAAGAACCATTACAGGAGTAGGACAAGCAGCAGATTAATTGTGCAAATACAAATCCTTTAGAAACCAAACCAAAGTTGAATTCGTGTGCGTCTTTTTACTCCAAGCTGTGATTAAAGTCAATGAGGCGCAGTGCCTAAGGACCAACATCGTAAAAAAACATACCTACTAGTTTCAGCTATCTACTGCCTGTCTTCCAGAGATGCTGATCATCTGCAGTTCATGTTAGAGCCAGCTAAGCAATCAAACTGGAAGTCTCAAGGATCTAAACATCAACCGATAAGTTTCTGCATCAGATCTACTAAGTTTCTACTACTTGGCTGACTTGTGTGCCTAGCCAGGCCTTGTTTTACCAAAAGTAGGTCTTTAACTTGTGTTCCTTGTGACTAAGACTGAAAACGTGACCCTTAAACAGACTGCAATGGCAACTCAGGCTGCAGAATTTTTCTGTATTTCTTCACAGGAGATGGGAAAATGCATAGAAGAGCTTTGTGCAAAACTTAAATAAACACAAAGAGGTATTTTGGTATTGCTCTATGTATTAGCCAGGCTCTTACAAAAGCAGCTGCCAATAATGAGTCTCCTAACTCTGTATTTTGTAGGTGGTTAAATATTACTGAATCCAGTGGAAAAATTGCTGTTGACCTCAGTGGAGCCAATATTTTACACCTAACCATCTAGGAAATCTTACATGTTTCAGGAAGAGGTGAAGACATTCAACACCTCTCAGAACAAAGACACTTTACTTAGGAGCCTAAATATGGACTTTACACCTTCAGCTTAGACACCCAGTATATCCTAGTTTATATTCACAGCTACAGCACAGCTATCTTTGAAATTACCTGAGTCCCAGGAAACAAATATTATAAATCCAGTTCTATGTCAGCAGTCTGACAAACAAAGACAATATATTTGCTTTCCTTTCACTACCTGCATCACATCCTCAATCTGTTCTGTGTCTTTTGACACAAAGGAGGCTTCAGAGAACCTGTACAACAGTAAGAACACAATGCCATCTCAACAATAAGAAAATTAAGGTTAAAGGATTCATAAAAGGGGATTAAAAACATTTGCCAAGAGGAGGTTTTGGAGGAGGAGACACTAGCATTTGCAAAATGGCTGCTAGAGGGGCACAGCTCCTGAGCATCACCACATTTGCAGGGCTATCTGTAGAAAAAACAGGCTGGGAAAAAAATTCAAACTATCAATTCAGCACTACAGAAGTCTCCAGAGAAAACAGTAGAAGGGTTGTTACAATATTTCAGAAAAATCAAATACATTTCAAATAAAAATTTGTTAGGCTTAATGAATAAACTCACATCACTCATATTCAATTGGATTTTTTTTCAAAGAGGTACATAAACTTTCCTGTTTGAGGGGATAAATCAGTGACAAACTGTCAGACGTTGGGAAGAAATTTCCTCTGCTAGCAGATGATTTCAATACAGAGTTTCTTGTATTCTCTGCCTTTGAAGTATCTGGTACAGGCTGTGGTTAGAGACAGGATATCAGCCTGACAAACCCCAAAGACGTTTTCTTGTAGCTCAAAGTTCAGATGGTCACAAACAGCAGTTGTTCTGGTTAGAAAAAAGTATCACGCATTTGCTTTAAGTTCAAAAGCTCTCTGCTCAGCACCTGGATTTTCTGCTCTTCATGCCACATCTTTACAACCACTTCCTTCAGGAACTGGCCATAAAATGAGCTCTGATGGTGACAGCTCTTAAAATGTTATGTATGTGAGTGGGTTTGAAAACACAGTCCTTCCAGGGATGCTTCTTTGTTACAGGACCTTTTTCTCTTGTATGCTATTACATAGGCACTCTTTCAGCCTTTTAATCTTTGGAAATCCAGCCTAATATCGGAAAGAATCACTGCCAGCTTGAAACCCAGTAAGCTGTTAAAAATGACTGAAATGTGGCTGAGGGAATGTCCCTGCCAATTTGTTATTTTTAAAGTCAAAACTGCTTGCTGCTTCTAGATACATTTTTTTTTCTTTTCCAAGCTAGTTTGTGAAGGTCCAAGTGAATGAAACTACCTGACCATTACTCACAGGAAAACAGGTTACAAGCTGAGGTTAGAACCAGTGATGCTGGGGTCCTTCTGCTGTCAGGAGGCAGTGGCACTTCTCAGGTTGGGAAGAACAGTCTTCTGGAGGCACATCTTTGCTCTGTCACTACAGAGGTATCCCAAGGAACGGCTTCTAAATGAAATGGCTTCTCACTCAGGCTGCTGGCTGAAGTGGGGGCATGCAAGGCCCATGCCCCTCCTGCTAACCCCTTGCACACCGCTCCTCATGGCTTTTAGCTGGCAGAGGTTAAACACAGTGTGTCCCTTCCCCCACGAAGCTGTCCTCGGCTGCCAGCAGGATGCTCTCGCTCCTCACTCACCCATTTGTGACTGTGCAGGAGCAGAGTGTGGCTCCTATGCCAAACGCAGCTCTTTAAAGACAGATTTGGGGAGCTGGTGCACTGCGTAGGATAATACATCCCTTCTTACGGGCTGAAGCTGTCATTGTACAGTGTCTGTCTTAGGGGAATGGGAAAGGGAGAAGACCGCAAAAAGTTTGCCTCGGAGAGTCACCAGGGAAGGGGGTACTTTGGGTGCCAGGCCTTGAGATACTGCCAGCTAAATCCTGCAAATCCCAGGAGACAAATCCTGGCTCCATTTAAGCATAAGGGTTTTTTGCCACTGACTTAAGTGGAGCCAGGATTTTACCCCAGGGAACTGGGCAATGGAATCTCCTGGCATCGAATGGGCCGTTCCTCTCCAGTCTTCTACCTGGTGCTGGAAGGAGTCCATTTGTTCAAAGTCTAGGGAAGCACAAATGCAGCATTGCATTTTTGATATGTGCTGGAGCTTTTAATTTAAATGTATACGACATTTCTTGCTACCTCCCCAACACGTCACAGCCCTGCGGAGCTCTCTGCAAAGACAGAAGTAAGTGTGAGGACTTTGCTCACCCTGAGGACTTTGATCACAGGCCTGTGGTGCTTTTGGCTACACGTGGAAGCATAACTGTGTCTCAGTCCCGTGGCACATGGCAGAAACAGTATCTAAACTGTGTTGCTGGCACCCTTGCAAAGGCTGCACCGGTCTTGCCAAACGAGTTGCACCAAACCCCTCCACGTCAGACAGATGAATGCAGAGACTCTCCTACTTGCCAAGAGGCAGATGGTCTACTCGCAGCACAGTCACCGGCCCCAGAGAAACAGATCCACTGTCCGTTCAGAACGTGGCTCTCAAGTCACAGCGAAGCAGACCCTCCTCTGAGCAGAAAACATCCCTTTGCTTCATCCTACCGCTATTTCTGTCTCTGCTTTGGAAGACTTCCCATGTCTGTGGCTGGCTCAACCACTTAATGGGGTTGTGGGGTTTTCCCCAAGTTGAGGACATTCACTGAAGTCTATTCACTAAGCGAACAGAGAAATCCTGCAGCGATACCCAATACTTGGGGCCCCTGCACTGAAAACCCCATTCATTGTTGCCAAGCCACTAGGGTCAGCCACACAGCTGGAGTTTTACCTGTTTATTTGTTTATTTAATGAGTAAACTTTCTAGCTCATGTCAGTAATTTCAGATTGCTGCTCCAAAAGGATACACACACGTGTATGTGTGTGTATATACATTTCCTGCTTGGCAGCCTGAGCCACAGTGTGGGTCTGAATGCTCCTCTCAGAAGCACAGACCACCACACGGAAACTGCTGGGGGTACCTCAGCTTGAACATCAGGCCCCATATCAATGCATCACTGTGAGCCTGGGAGCGTCATTTTAGGTACCCTTCAAAATAAAAAAAAGGTTTGTATTTCTACTTCTATTTCATATCTGGGATGAACTGCATATCCTGTATCTGCATTCAGTCCTAGCCTCTATTCTGTCTTTCTTGCCTACTCAGAGCTTTCTGAAACAAATTTATTGGGATTTGAATTTTGTAATGTTTAGGCTCATGAAAAAAAAAAAAAATCCAGCAGAGTGCTGCTTCTTCTGGCTGTGCACATAAAAATGCTCTCTGTTTTAAGTTTTGGCCAGAACTTCTGCAAAATGTGGTTGGAAGTTATACTTTCTAACCTGGTTTTTATCATTGTTCTCAGGAAGCTGTAAAGAATAAGCACTTTTAAAGTGAAATCACTTGAGTTCAGTAGTTCTGGAATTGGACTTTTAAGGTTGGAAATGGCTCTCAAGGGCACAAGGACGTAAATGCTTCAAATTTTAGAAGTGTCTGAGCTTTTAGTTTCTGTATCTGGTTGGAGCTAAACATAATCTGAATACAGGAAATCTCAGATTCTAAGATAGAGTACATTTAGGAAACTATCAAACTTGATAGTTGAAGATCAAGGATCTCACAAGGTCCCTGTCCCTGTTCTCTTTCCATGAAATTGAAATCTCACATCAAGATCTGAAACAGTTAATAAGCTAACATTAGCACAATGCTGAAGCAGAGAAATAAAGTGTGAAAATCAGAAAAAGCTTGCTTAAAGTGGTAAGCCTGATAACTAGTCTTGTCAGTACCCTTAAAGCAGATGTTGGCCAATTCTGCAGCTCATCATGACATAACCTCAGAAAATGCAGAAAAAGAAATGTCAGTTCATATTACAGTCTCTCTATAATTAAGAATAATTAAGAATTCTATACAAGCATTAAGCTTAAGACTGTGTATGACTCGATAATTTCCTAGCCATCCCAAAATATGCATTAATTCTAGCTCCTCCATGCAATTATACGTGTTCTTAACATCAGTGACTCCCTAGGTCATTGTATGAATTATACTGTCTGTGTATGACTTCGTACTTTCTTTGCCACCTCAAAGCACACATCAGTGTATGGAGCTGGGACTGCACATGCAAAGAGACAGTGCGTTACAGCCCTTAGAAATCTTTCTCCTTACAGCCGCACAGCGCGCTGCTGGGAGATCCTGTCTCACACGACATTAGGCAGCAGGCTTGAAATCTCGCAGAAGCCAAACCAAAGTCTGTCAACTCTTCCTAAATGAATTTACAAGTGGGGAATGGAGAATGAGATGAATGGCATGGGATGGTTGTGCATGAGTGCAGGGAAGCAACTAGAAATATTTGTAGAGATCTAAGTACACCACCCCAAAAATACACACATACTTTCCATCATTTAAATATCTCGTCTCTGGGTGGAAGCCAAGCATTTTTCTATTTATTTCCACTTATGCCACCAAGATACTAAAGGATTTAATCCCCTAATTCAACACATTAAGAAAATACCTGAAGGCTGAACATCCTGGAAAAGAACAAGGTGTTAGGAGGATGTTAACTCATCTAGCATCACATGCTGAAGAAATGAAAGCATTTCCGGTTGCTACTGCTGCAAGCTCTCTCTCAAGTGATATGTGACAAGGCTGCATTTGGTCCTCACAAGAAGCCAAGTTCTGACTGCGATAAGCATTAGGAACACATGCAATAATACCTCCTGTTTCCAGCCCTCCTGACAGCTACTTCCAATTTGCATTTCTAAGTGGAATTAGTGGAGGAAGGAGATTTACACATTCCTTGCTGATTGGGACTGTTTAGTTTGAGCTCCTTGCAGAGAGGCTCCTGTAGAGGCCCAAACCTCCCAGGTAATCTTCAGACAGAGGGTGTGAGAGTGACAGGAGACATGACCTTTGGATGAAGACCTGGACTTGTGCTTAGGATACTCCTTCTCCAGGCCAGCAACTCCCCATGTGATGTTATGCAAGTCATTCAAATTCTTGGCCTTGCTCATTTTCACAACAGGGTTAAATCCGTTTGTCTGATTTAGATAGCAGCTCACTGACCAGAAGAGATTTAAAAAATCTTTATTATTGAGTGACTAAAGGAGGCTAGGTGAACCCTCCTCATGCAAAAATTCTGCTTCTGAGGGGCAGGCTAGGTGGCTACAGTCACTCCTGAGAAATACTTGACAGTGGCTTGCAGGAAAACAGAGCTGTTGTAGTTGGAGATACCCATACTTGTTACCCCTCCCAGCTGCCCTCCATTCCCCCTGCAATTCCCCTGTCCATCCCCTCTGACCTGCTGCTCAAGGCTAGGGCTGAGCTGGGCCTCCTTCCTGACCTGATACTGCTTTTATGAGGACAGGCTCATCACAATTATTTGCAGGTTTCCTGAGTGAGCATAGCCAAGAAAACCCTGTCCATGCCCTCTCTCTTTCTTCAGTTTCACAGGCTACAAGGATAAAAGTTCACTCTGGTGTGACTGCTGTAATAATGTTTGTTCAAGACCAAGGATGCCTCCCCAGGAGAAAGGCCTGGAGGTGAACTGGGTCTGCTCCAGTCCTGCTGCCAGCGAGGGGAATGGAGAGGCTGGGAGGTCTGGTCTGACCTGGGCAATGGTAGCAGTACGTTTGGTGTCAAGCTGGTGTGAAGTCGCTTTGCTCTGAAATGCCAAACCACATTTGGCAATGCCCAAAACTCAGCGTGGGTGAAAGGTTATTCTAAAATGTAATTTGTAGCTAAATGGTATTCTTTTAAAGCCATAAAATATTCAGATTTGTTTCATGTGGTTGCAAACTTGCACGTCTGTGTCCTCTCCAAATTCTGTCTCTGTGATTGCCTCCAGCCAAGAGGCCAGCTCCCATCACAGGTGAAGAGCAGGAGTAAGCCTGGGACCTCGGCACTGCCTAGGCCGCAGGTTGGTTGCTTTCCATAGTGCTTTGTATCTTGCTGAAATTTGCATTCTCCAGGTATCTAGGGGGTCCAGATGTACAGCTTACTGGTTCAATTTCTGAACCATTTCTAAACATTTAGAAGTCACAGAAGCAGCTCCTTTGATTTGCAGACGCTTGTGAGCGGAGAGGATATTGCAGGCTGCAAGCAGATATGGGGCTTAACCAGGCCTTCTGCAGGACAAGCTGAATTTGAAACGCCAGGGAACAGAGCTGAAGTCTTCCTGCCGTAACTAGTCAAGAGAGCACGATGAACTGTAAAACCAGTCGGTCGCTTTGCCCTCAGCTTACCGTGGATGGAGCTAACGCCAACGTGGGCCACAGGATTTTGTGTGCCATGAGGGTCCTCCTAAGCGAAACTGCGGGCCCACACTGCATGTTTCTCAAAAGGGCTGCAAAGTCTGGGTGGACTGCTAAAACTTGTTTTGTAAAAAAGTTTACAGCAAATATATATTTGTATAATACATATACATTTATATGAATATGCAATATTTATAGAAATATATAAATATAAATATAAAGCAGAAGTGGACTCTGGATCTCAGCAAAGCTGTGACAGATTAAACCACTGAGGTTATTTATGTGACTGGAAAGCCACATCGAGTGCTGGGTCTCCCATTGGAAATAATTGTAAAAAATTCAGATATACTTACTGTTTTTCTCTGGTTTTTGAGTTGATCAGCTGCAGCCTGTTGTCCTATGGCCCATTTTAGCTGGATTATTCCTCTTCCATGTTCCATTTTAAACCCCTCCGATGCTGACCACAGTGCCAGCAGGTGGAGCTGCCCAAGATGTGTCTCTCCAGAAGTGTCCTACCAGCCCTGCAACCCTGCACCATGTGCCCTCAAAAAGCAAGGTGTCCCCTCCAGTGATGACCTTTTCAGGAGCCACATGTCCACATGGCTGGCTGGAACAGGAGCTGAGCTTCTCCTTCCCTCCAGGACTCTCCAGAACCCATTGAAATGCCCAGATGTGTGGAATGTTTTGCAGACAGATGTGGGAGCCTCATGCACTCTAAGGAGCTGTGGGGTGGTTTCATGGTGGCATGAGGAGGACATCCAGGCAGTGGCCCTCAGCACCAGCCCTCTCCCCCACTGGCTCCACTAGGCTGTGTGACCAGCTGGACGCTGTACCTAGGTGACACAAAATAAATAAAAATAGCCCTGCAGTGTATTTAATCCAGCCCAAAGCAGTGCATGGGATGAGGACCTCGGAGGAAGAAAAAGCGAGTCATGCACAAGGGGAAACACTGGGTGTAGCTGCCCCCCTGCCCCAAAAAGCTGAATTAAATCATACTGGCCAAAGTGGGGAAAAAAGAGGATATTTAGGGTCTCTGTGGGGTGGGAGGCTGTGGGGGTGGAAGGGAAAAGGGCCACAGGGTGATGGCGACACCTGAGGGCACTGGCCCAGGCCTGGCCACTGTGGTGCCTCCAGGGCCTCCTGGGATGCAGCACCACCAGGCCAAGCCAACCTATTGGGGTGCTCCCCCAAAACATGTGAAACACCTGAAAAACATCCCAAAACCACTTAAAAAACAACCTCGCTCCCTACTGTGTTTGGGCAAGTATAGCCCACATCTGACGCTACCAGAATTCACCACCCAAAAATGCAAACTAAATCCATTTTTTTTTTCCTCAGAGAGCCTGAGGTCTTGGAGAGGTGGCTCTGGTGATTACCCCGTATTTACCAGCATGGTTTCATTTTTGCCTTGTTTTCCAGCCAGGCAAAAAACTTAAACAGTGTCACTTTGATATGATGTATTTATATTTACATGGTACATTTTAAAGCAATAGCTACACTGATCATACATATTAGAAACAATAAAAAAAGAAGTTAAGAACTAAAATGTACATCATACACTTGTATATATATTTTTTTACACAGAGGTAAAAAGGCTTATAAAAATCAATACAACAGGGTTTTAACTTTTAGTATATAGATACAATAATGATGAGGCTTCAGGCACTTTAATTTGTTAATGTGAGCAATAGCTTGAAAAAAAATTTCCACAACAGAAAAAAAATTTGGTTAATGTTTTGTTACCACAGATACAAAAATAAAATCTGAATAATTTCTCTCAAATGATTGATGTCAGTATTGCAAAGCTGACTGGGAGAATGCTACACACTGTTCAGCAGCAGTGTGGAAATTAAGGAGAAATATTTACAAAAAACACCCATTTCTATCATTGTGCCCTTAGACCACTGCCTTCACAAACCAAATAATACACGCAGCAAAATCTACAAGTATTACAAAAACCCAAAAGGAGAAGTGGGAAGAAGAAGGAGGGAGGAAAATTAAAAAAAAAAAGGGGGGGATTTTTAAAAAAAACTTTTATTTCCAGACATACAGAAAGGCTTGGAGTATGTCTCCTTTACTTAAATAAATAGGGGCACTTCAAGACCGGACAAAAAGCTGTAAGATCTTTTTGTAGTGTTGTGCTTTATAGAGACAAGATCTTACAGATGTTTGTTTACATCAAACAACTCTGAGAACAGAAATAAAAAGAAAAGGTTGTTCCATTAAATTTTTTCGAGGCTGGCTTGATGTTTACTAGACACCATTGAGAGATTTGTCAACTGCTATTAGGCACAAAATATTTATATTTCATTCAGCAAACCCAGACACATCACCAAGAGTGTAACACTCCATCCCTTTTCCATTATCATTCATTTTTTTCCAACCAAAAGATCCCCAGCAACTGCTACAAATTAAGCCTACCAAACTCTATAGTGTATAAGCACATTGCATACTTAGTTCATGGTTTACTAAAAAGCTGTGATTAACTCTCAGAGGAACCGTTGGGACATTCCACTAAGAAAAAAATGGCAAGCTTTCCTTTTGCATTTATTTGGCAAAAAAAAAAAAAAAATCCTCTCTTTTAAGACTGATGTCAATGTGCAATAGAGGGAGGGAAAGGACATGCGCCCACTGGCAATTTACTGCAGAAAGAAATTATGGCAGGAACAGCAGTGCCAGCTTTGACAAGCCAATCCCTAGCTGCCTCAAAGTATTCAGATTGTACTATGCTAGTTAGAGCTCACTGCGCTAAATCATTTTTTTTTTTTTTAATAAAAATTATTTGGCTATTCCTTGTAATATATTAGAAAAATACTCTTTTCCAGCTAATTACAAGCCTTGTACACAAGACAACATGACATTTAAAAAAAAAATTAAAGTAATCTTATCCTGCTGTATGCACCTTATGCATCCACTTGATAAATCTGGGTGGCGAACTGGGGAGGGGAAAGCAAGGGAGACACTTCGGTCTGGCTCCTGCAAAGTCTCACATGCTTAATCCTACACACAGAATCACAGAAACGCTGGTTGCACACGCATTAAGTTGGGACACGTGTAAGCATCTGGAGGATCAGGACCGTAGGTCAGGAAATGAAAGTGGTGGTTAACATCCTGGCTTTTGATTTTAAATACCTGTTCAGACTGCTAAATGTAGTTTCTACCATGGATGTGTATGTTCTCATGCTCATGTACTATACAGAAAAAAAATACAAATACTATTTTCCATATAATCCACCACTTAATGCAGCATTTCCCCAGAATTGCCATGGATTACAATAGTGCTTTTGACATTGCATTGTTAATAATTCTTTGCATAACAACAACTTTCCTCATCTGGAACCTTAGTGTTTTATTCTCAAATCATTACATGGCTGGCTAATGAAGTTCCCTTCTTTCAGGCAGAACTCTGAAAACACAGTTTTATTTTTCCAAAGTTATTTAGGGAAAAAAGAAAACACTAAAATTTAAGTTTCCCTTTCAAGTAGTGGTCTGAAATGATTACAGGTAAGGAGAACTACCAGATTCTCGATGGTTATGTGACTATGGTAACTGAGCCTTGCTTTCTGTTCATAGAACTTCAAGAACAGAGAAATAATTTAAGATGTTTGCTGAAGGAAATGACGATGGACTCTAGAAGAGAAACTGCAGCTCAGATGGCTATTTTGGCTTTGGAAAACAGAACAACAACAAAAACAAAACAAAACAAAAAAGAAAACCAGTGACAGAAATACTGTGTTGTGGTACAAGTTTGTTACTAGCACACCTTCTATACACACAATAACTTGACAGCAAGTTAAAATATCTTCCAAGCGAGATTTCATTCACTACACCACCCCGTTTCGAGAAATGCCAAAGCTTGCTAATGCGCTGATGGTACCGTGCAAGCAGAGGCAAGACGGACACAACCTGGAGATGTTCTACAATCCACCACCATTTAAAGCAGTTCTTTTCTCAAACTCATTTTAACTGAAAAAATAATATAAACATGTACAAGACAGTCTGTTTGATTACAGATTAATAATACAAAAGTCTATGCTGTACGTTAGTTAGTTAGAACACTTGATGAGCAAATCAATGCAGTGTGAGCCCCAGACGATCAAATGTAAAGTGATCCAAACTGGTGGTTTCTGGATGCTGTTGGGCACAGTGGCTGCATCAAAATAAGTGATCTCAATGCTCCAAAACCAACGTGTTCCTTGAACTACAGGAAAAACATAACACTCTGAACTCATCTGTAGTCATCCAGCAGCTTTGTGTTTTCCACCACAGCACCTGCACATGACCCCACAGTGGTAACAAGCCCGAAGCGGCAAGTAACAGCACATACATGGAGCAATGAAAGACAAGGCGATAAGGGCCATCCACCGGAGGCAAAACATTTCATCACTGGTGTCACACGAGCAAGGATCTGTATAGTCTCCTTCCGGATCGGACATACAGTGATAGAGCATAGTGTCTGCGCACCACATACAGCTCACTCGATGGATGCAAGTCTTGACGCGGTCTGGAGCATCCTGGCATTGACCCCGTTTGTTCTCCTCATGATTGAACATGTCCCTGCAGTACACGCACCGTGACCTCTCACCATCCTCCTTCCGTCTGGGCTTGAATTTGACGGGTTGAGTCTTTATCACAGCACCCTTGATATCTTCACCCAGGTCAAAGTCTGAGTTGTCTACATAAGGATAAGTGTATTCGTGTTTTGAGGCCTCACTTTTGGCAAAACGTACATAGGAGTCCATGTCATCAGGATCAAAGTTCTTTCCTCGCGCTGGGGCATGGCGATAGTCCTCGTATCCAGTCATCCAAATCTTTTCCCGAGGATTGATCCGTACTATCTCCTCATCGTCATCTGGGAAGTTGACGTGCCGGTAGGATCGTGGTACTGACTGTGGAAGTAGGGATGGAGATAAAGAGGGAGAAAAGACAAATAAGCTCAATTTTCTACCAGCAATTACTTTCTCCTTGCTTAATGAAAAGCCAGTACTTAACAATTTTGTTCTTTGAATGCACTTCACTGTGTTTCAACTAAAAGAACCGAACAAGTCAGTGCATCTTCACAAAGTGCCCCACTTTCTGCAGATGCAGCAGGGTAAAAATTCTGCTTTCCCCCATATTCCAACTTTTGGACAGAAAACAGTCCCAGAGCAGCAGTTACTACCAAGCCGCAAGTTGGCCACTGATTCCTGGGCAAGTCTGGCCCATCACAGAGTCTCAGCGTTCAGCACAGGAACGAGTACAACCGTCGCAAAACTACTGTGGGCCTGTTTGCATGTAGTGCAACCTAACAAATTAAATCAGTGTAAACTTTTTTTTTTTTTTGGATAATTAGAAGCCACTTAAAACTAAAGCTAAATGAGAAGGAGACAGGGAGAAAGGAGTGGGGATCTTCTGAGGGATGTGGGGGGAAACCAAACACGCCAAGACTTAGCTAACTATGACGGAGACAGTCCTTTATGTCCTAACAGTGAAAAAAACCTTACTTGTTCTAGATGGTAGTGGTCAGAGCTATAATGGTCGTGAAGGTGTCCACGAGTGCAAATTCTTCGATGTTCGCAGGATGCTGGAGAAGCCAGAGTTCGCACAGGCTGTTCCCTTTTCTGAGAGGAGTTGGAGGAGCTATCTGTAGCATTCTGTTTTAAATGGAAAGGGGAAAAAACTTGTCATACGTTCAGCTGTTACAGCAAGCAGTATTAAAAGAGATGTTTTGCCACTCACTGGCTTTGCACACACCTGTGATATTGGCAACACCTGACAGCAGGCAGCTTCATCAGGTTTCATATAAAGTTCCTGAAAGAGGCAGATCTGTTGCCAGGCCATAAAATGTGTTGCCACACACATGGAAAAATTAAATAGGCCATAGCCTACCAGTGACATATTCACTAACACCACTCGTACTCATTTGGCATGTTATTTGTTGTATTGGGCAATGCAGGATGGTGAACATGCACACTAGAAGCTACCTCTGAAATACAAAGTTAAACTCCTTCAAACGATGCAATCGTTTAAGTCCTGACGCACATTCAGGACTTCAAAAATTCTGGTAATTCTGTTAACCTTCAGGAGTCCCATTAAGACAAAAACATTTTTACACAT
Source organism: Chauna torquata (assembly GCA_013399475.1). Taxonomy (NCBI): domain Eukaryota; kingdom Metazoa; phylum Chordata; class Aves; order Anseriformes; family Anhimidae; genus Chauna; species Chauna torquata. The sequence continues at coordinate 32,878 of VXAL01008752.1, forward strand.
TATTCTCCAAACACTTGCTGAATTCCAGTTCATCACAGGCTACTTAAATAATCAACTTTCCTTTAAAAAAAAAATAATCATTTTTTTCTTCTCCTTTTGTCACTAATCTCTAATGTGCAATGAATGTTACTTTTACACATTCCTACCTCACAGTGCTCACTTTCTTTAGGTCAATTAATTACATCATTACACAGCAACAATCATGAAAGGGTGAAATACCATGCAATAATATGCTGCTGTCAATACGTGCAGCTTGTTAATATATTTATTTCTCCTCCTGGAGAAACGCACAGCAGGGTAACCAGTCTTAGCCATCCCCTCTCCATAGCCCTTCCTTGGTTAAAATATTTTCCATCCAATATCCAAACATTCAGGATTTTGCCCATTAATTCTTTTCACAGATTGAAAACTGACTTTTTCAGATTACCACAAATATCACAGGGCAGCTGTTAAACAAACACTCTCTTGATGGTTCCTTTTACATGTCAGTACTACTGTTGGCCCGAAAGCTGTAACATTGTACGTGCCTAAAATATTGGTGCCTTGAACTAGGAAAAATCCACCCCTCTTCAACTAGCAACCTGTGGCTGCAGCTAAGACAAGTCCAGTCGAGAGTTTTCCATTTGCCACAACAGTCAGTAGAGAGACAACCACAACAGGGGAAGGCGATTATATCAACAATGGCAGAAGACTGGTTTTACCTGAAAAACCTTTTCTCCTTGTCAAGAATGCACTCTCTAAATATTATTTTCCAATGAATTGTACTAAACTTGTCTCTCACTCCAAGAATACAAGAACAGTCATTGTGGCCATCTGTTTACTCTGAAAACAATGCTTTGCAAGACTGTGTCCAGAGCCGAGCACACCTTAAAGCATTACAACACAAAATATGTGTCGATCCACTTCAACTGATATAGCACTTAAAAGCACTGAACTGCCACCTTATTTTGTTGAAAGCAAATACACAGATCTGTTTGCAGCGTGATGTAAAGTCAGGCTGGGTTATCTGAGAAGTACAACAAGCAGGATGAGTTTGAATGGCTGACCCACCCATTGCGAACAGACTTTTAATTCATGCGGGATTTAAAAAAACAAAAACAAAAAACCAAACAAACAACAACAAAAAAACACCAACCAAGTACTTAGAACAAGTCTTAAGATATTTTAATAACACTTATAAAGTGCAACTGCACTGGTATTCAATTTTTTTTTTTTTTAAATGGTTTCATCAGCCCAGTCTTCATTTCTTACTAGGTATAGACACTTCACATCTGGGGTTTAAGCACTTGTAAGCTAACTTTTGTGCTTGTAACTTCAAGCCTTACTGTATCTAGCACATTTTGGGGACACTTCAAAATAAAATTAGAAGCTTCTACAAGCAAGTACTTCAAAATAATATTGAGCTTCCAGGCTATTTTGAAACCCTTAGAAGAGTTAGGATTTAGTTACAACAGCCGCCTCCTACAAGTACCTTTCTGCAGCACTGCGTGTGGTGCAGACTCTGATGCAGAGCTGTAATTTCAGTTTCTCGGAACAACAATAGAAAGGCACACACCCCATATTCCGGGCAGTTTTACCCTGTAGCATGCTCTTTAAGTTAAACTTTGACTGTCAAGAGCCAAAAAGGAGGCAGGGCTTAGCAAGGTGCTGTGCCAGCCAGCAGGACCCTTCACCTTCACTGGAATTGCGGCTGAGCCCTGCTGGGACAAGCCTTTCGTGGGTATGCTCCAAAAACATTGTGGGTGCTCACGGTCAACATAATGAAGCCAGGGAAACTTACTCAACTGGAGTAGGTGGCACACGTTGGCCTGCAAACACTCTCACCCTCCTAGATGCAAAAAGAAGTCCCAAACTGGATATAACTGCTCGATAATCTTCGTGGGGCAGCTGGGGGCTATAACCAGCCCTCCAAGAAGGCTGGATGTGATGTGATGTTTGCTGGATGCACACGGCCTCATGGGAAGGCCGTATTTCTGCAATAGGCAATTGGAAGAGAGGCTGGAGCGATTTTTATCTTGCCAGATCCTTATCTACCTTTGCTTTGCTCCACGCCTTCTTCTCCTTCAGACCCAGCAGGGTGACTGAGCCTCTCCTCCACATGTGTTGACATGGCTACAAAACCTGTTTGCAGCATACCAGAGAGGCTGCGGCTCAGGTCTCTGCATTAACCTTATTAAAAATTGCTTCATTTCCACGTTCAATGTCCTCAGATTAAAGGGGCAGTGTGCCAACGCAAACACTTGCTCTGAGCACCCAGAAAGGTAGAAAGCAAGCTATCCAAGCCTAGGTCTCTGTTCACTCTTCCGTAAAAAAGTTCACACCGCCTCCCGGTTGGTGAGGCTGAAGGCAACTGGTTGACAAATGCAGTATCTGCTGGGTTACCTTACTGAATATTAGCTGAAATAAGCAGTGCTACTTTCCAAAAAAGATCCCTCACCAGAGCTTCAAGCTTCTGTAGAAGAAAAAAGAAGGCTCTCAACACACAAGAACGAATGGCTTGAAGGTCGGGAAAGAAGGGTGGAAAATCTACCCCCCTCCCAAGCAGGTCACCAGTGAAGCCCCCAAGCCTCTACTTGTGCTGGTGAGCATATAAATGAACAGAAAACAGGGTGAACAGCAAGATGACAAAATCTTCTCATGACACTTAAGTTATTCAGGGGAGTAAAAATGAACACCGACCCTGAAAACTTGCTCAAGAATCTCATAATGCTGAGAGACGAGATGTTTTAAAAAAAAAAAAAAAAAGCTAATTACCACTAATATGCAAAGTGATGGGAACACCTTGATCTGACACGTACAATGATGTATTCTCAAATAGCTATTGCTGTTCAGGAAACAGGTCTTGGGGTTAAAATGGGCAGCTCTACGACAGGGTCAGCTTGGTGCTCAGCAGCAGATTAAAACAAACAAGCAAACAAACAAAAACAAAACAAGCAGCAGCACAAAGTTCTTCATTAAAGCACGGCATATATCCACTGTGCTCCCCCAGTCTTGAATACTGTCTGCAGTTCTGGCCTCCCTCCACCCCCTGTCAGTAAGGTTATTTCCACCATGGCAAAGCTCCCAGAGCAACAGTCAGGACAATGAGAGACCTGGGGTGGCTTCTGAATACTAGCTAACTAACTAGACTGGGTCTCTCTGTCCTGGAAAAGAGATGATGGAAGGGAACGTGAAGATGGGAAGGGAAGAAGTCCATAGAATCAGGAGTCCCATTGGGAAGGAGAGTAGGAAGTGATTATTCTTCTGGTGTCCTTCAGAAGAGAAGAACCCTAGGCATTCACTGGAACATGCCCAGATAAGGTTCAAACAGGATGAAGTACTTCTGACAAATCCCATAGTTATAATATGGTTCAAGAAGCAATACGGAAGCTCTCAGAAGAGAATAAGCGATCAAGGATCAAAGGTGTGATGCTCACCACCACTCACCTGTGACTGAATCTGAACTTGGTGATGGGTGAAAGTCGGACACATCCTCAAAGGAAAGGACTTTGCCCGTGATGGAAGCAGCGAACAATTCCTGTCCCACACAAGACTGTGTGTGCTGGGATTTTCTGCTGCCACCACAGCAGTGAAAATTTTGGGGAGGATGACAGAGGGGGAGACATTAGAGGTTTGTTGCAGGTCACCCAAATGCAACACACTTGCCTATGTGAATAGATCTAGAAAGGACATGGTCTCCAGAGCTAGGCTATTGCAACTAATGGAAAAACATGTCCAAACCATCAGTCTCTCAGAGAAACAGTGTCTTCCTCTAAAGCCTGTTGAAATCAATCCGGTTCCAAAATTTTTTTCCAGGGGAAGTATTGAAAACATGCCCAGTAGCCACAGAAGAGAAATGAACCCAAACCTAAAGCTGTTGGAACAGCAAGTCCATGAAGAAACGCCGTTTCAACACGCCCTTGATGCTCAATTAGAGAATTCTGTGCGGCACGTACTAGAGCTTTGTGATTGCTATGGCGGTCACGAAGTCTTGTGGTTTTGCTGCTCGGATAACAAAATCATTAATCATGACCATAATAGTAATTTTATAAAACCCGTGCTACACATTTCCTTTTGCAAGAGAGCTGAACATATCTAAGCGGGCACACGTACCGCATGTTTGATACGGCCGCTTTGAGAGAAAACACTGTACTTCTACACGCAAATGGTTGTACTGTGATCATTAAAAAAAAGAAAAAAAGTGTCCCTGGTCCCTGTTTCCCTCTCAGAATTTAAGAAGTGACTCATTAAATTAAAAAAAAAAAGAAGTCATTAGTAAAGAAGATTATGTTAATCATTTACTGCAGTTTACTTCTCATTGAAATGGATTTGTTACACAAGAACGGCTGGCTAATCAGGTGCCTAAGTAATATTCTGAGATAAGCACCTATCATAAAAATAGATTAGAAATAAAAAAAAAAAACCTTTCCCCTTCCCTTCTTTCACAGCTACCGAACAGGACAGATCACCTTGCCTCTAATGGCTTCACAGAACTTCAGAGAACAGCTTCACCCTATGTGGTGCAATGTCCAGGGTGACCAGGAAAAAGGAGAAAGATTCATCTCCAAATTACGAAGCAGCTTGTCAGAAATCAGTTGCCTGAGGGAATTTATGGGAGCTCTTCTGCTTGCAACTTCTAGAAGCGCTCTCAGCCAGCTAAAGCATTAGCAAGTTTGCTGTCAAGAATAATTGTGGGTCAAAGAAGATGATTTTTTTTTTCTTTCCAGCATTTTAATGGCTATATGAGGTGGGGAAGGCAACGGGGAATAGAAGTATCATGATGTTGAACAAGTAGTTTTGCAAGTAATGGCTCTAAAGTAATTGAAAAACTGTGCTGGCCTGGCCTTTCTAAAGCACAAGCTGTCTACAAGCTAACTTACTCTCTATTGCCACATGCTGCTTTGCTTCTCTCCCACCGCCTTGCAAGCCTGCTCGCTGAATCACCCCTATCTGACGGGGCCTGTCTGCACCCTGCGTGGAAATGCAAAACTTGGTGGGTCTCATTTTCACCAAGGCATCCTTCAGCAGCCAAACCTCCCCGCAGCAGCTCCTGCTTTCACTTTGGGAAGCCTGCACATGCTAAAGGGGAGCCTCTTGCCGTCTCATAATCTGAAAAGACATCCCCAGTACAAGAAACCCAGCTCCGCCACCAATTCACGGCTTGAGGATGAGCCCGGAAAACAGACACGCGGCAAGCTGCATCCTCCCCGCCATCCAGAGCCCTTTGTTTGTGTGCTCTGCCCAGGTGCAATTGCTTGGGAGCCCCAGCACAAGCGAGCACGGCCCTCCTCATTTGCTGGAAAAAGGGAAAACACAGCTGTGCTATCAATACGGAAAGGAAAAATGATAAAGTCTGCAAAATGGTAAAGCAAGCGAGTGATATGGACCTATGCTCAAATCTGAGGTATATCTGCAGAGCCTCCGCTGTTTATGAACTTCGCAAAGAGGAAGTCTGAGAGCTATTTTGGACACACGGCAAAGAAACTTCCACCTTTCCAAAGAAATTAAGATAAAATATAGTCTCCCAGAACTCCCTCAGCCTAATCTTGCAAGAACAATTCTTTCCTTTCCCCTCCAGCTTTTATTTTTAAGCCTAAAGAGACATGGCACTTTTGAATGTCACTGAGAGGGGAAGAGCAAAATTCTTAGTTTTTGTCTCAAAACACCTATTGCTCTCTATTCAAGAAAGTTAGAAAAGGATTTCACATTTTCAATTTACCCCTGAATATGCCCTGTGTATTTAGGACAGCCCACTCCAAAGGGAGCTTAGATCACCTAAGTATTAAGAAAGAAAAAGGTTCATTGTGAAAAATCTGTAAGCTTTTAGACTTCTGTCTCCTGAGCACAAGCTTTTACTTTGTCATGACAAGACAAATCGACGGAAGAAAACGCATTTATTAAATTTCTGTTTGTTTCTTATCACATAAGACAATTTTTACTAAAGACAGCAAATGTATTTGAGAAAGCAGCTTCCGTGCATTTTAGAAACAAGTCTTGAAACTCTCCTCCACTGAGGACCACTAGAGCTGCATCTAGTTCTAGTCCTTAGCAGAGAGCCTGAAGGAAGAACGTCATGTTAGGTCATATTCCAGTACAGTTCAAAGACAAATTGGCCATACACAACGCTTACAATAAGCACGGATTCACATTTTCTTACACCAGACAGGACTATAATTTCTCAAACGTTTGGACTGCTTCCTAGTTCCCATTTACACAAATAGCAATATAAAGTGCAGAAAGCCAGCTAGCTTTACTGCTACCTTTTTTTATTTTTTAAACTTTTGTGGTTAGAGCACTTAGTGCCAGAAACATCCCGGTGGCTGTGCTGCCTTAAGTCAGCACAACTTGAGGAACATTAACAAGGACTCTGTGCACGAGATCATCTCTATTAAGCTAATGCTAAACCCGCTTCTGGCATCGCCGGTCAGTTCTGCATGCTCCACAGATGTGGCTGAACGAGTCGCTCCGAGGTCTAAAATGAACATATGAGAATCAGACACAGCTAAAGTGATATGGCAAGCAATCAGATGTGCTACAGGGGAAACCTCAGTGAGATTTTTCTGTTTAACTGCTTGCCAGTGATACAAGGCATCAGGCACAAATCTGCAAAGGCAGGCGTTTGAACAGACAAAAACAGAAGAGCCTGCAGAAGTTTGAGGAGGGCTGCAGCAAGATGGTGTCCCGTGGGTCCACAGGACGTTTCCTTCCCATATGAAATCCCTCACCTTGCCCTTACTACACCACCAGGTTAGCGTACCGCTTAACCTATGGAGAAGTCTTTGCATTAGGTACTTTGAAGGGAAAAGCAGAATGTGACAAGGGAAACCCCCCCATGCCAGGAGCCCCAGCCCTTGGGTTGCTCCTCAGCGTTCCCCTGGCAGCCCTGCCTCCACAACCCCACCTTGCAGCGGTGGGAGCGGGATGGAGACCTGGACGGGAGCTAATGCTCTGCCCACCTCCGTGTGCTCAGCAGTCTGGAGAGTCTCCCATTGCCAGGACTCCTACGTTTCCATCTTTGTTCCTCTAACTCCTCCCCCCCACGGCCTCACTAGATTTCCCCACGCCAAGATGAGCTAGATTGCTTCAGCAGGATCACAGACCTTGTTATAATCTCATCTCCTTCTTCAAAACATCAAGGAGTAAAACTTCTTCCAGCACCCGCTTTGGTACACGGTGGTATCCAAGTCACTTGCTGTCCTCTGCTAAGGTCGCGAGAGATGGCCACTGAGTTCTGCAGGGGACCACACCGCCGTGGGGCAGTGATGGTCCCTGCTTCTCCCTCCCACCGGTCCCATCACCTGCTCCATGTGCTGGCTGGGGAACCACAAGAATCTAGCCCCAAATCTATCCATCTATTTGTATATTTTTTTATATACTTTTCTAGCTGGATCTTCTCCCCAAGCCCAGTTCACCACACATAGAGGCTTGTGTCCTGATGGCACAGGAGGCTCTCTAGGTGACACAAGGGGCAGAGATGGGGGGGTTTGGAGGGGGAGGTGGGGGCCAGCTCCTCTTTAAAGCCTTCAGTCTTTGACGTGCTTCCTGTCAGCATAGCTGCATTTAATTAGCGAAGTGCTAGCTCCTCATTTTGAGGTGCTAAGAGGGAACTTAGCACATCCAGTGCTGCCAAAAAGTTTTTCCTTTAGAAGACCGGTAGGGATGCTAGGAAATAAAGCAATGAAGCTCGGTCGGTGGGTGTTGAGCAATGCACACGCAGAGAGGATGGCGAGAGCCTGCGCAGCTCCAAGGGCAGCCGGGAACAGATGGCTCCACATAACTCACTGCTGAATCCCAGCTCTTCCATACAGAAATTTCCAGGGAGGGGGAAAATAAGACTGGGGGCGGGGGGGGGAAATGCTAACAAAAACTACATCAGCTGAGCTACAAGAATCGGCGCACCTAAACCATCATTCACATCTTTGCTGTGTACAAATGAAGCACTTCAGCCTCTGAGTTCAGAGGTGTGCTCCTCCTATATAGTACACTCAGATGCAAACAGAGGAAAAAAAACAGTTAAATGCAGACTTCCCACAGCAGACTAATACGATATTTTAAGAGGTCAGTTAGGGGTCATTTATTCACACAGTTATGAGCACCCACATTATTTTAGCTGGAATCCATCACCAAAATAGAACCCAACAGCTGATGCAAACTTTTTAAATACCCTCTTCACATGCACTGCAAATATGTCAGGCTCTGCTTAAAAATGCAGTGGTACTTATTGACTTCTGCCTTCCCTTCTCTTCTTGCAGACAAAACCAGAGACAGATGAACTGCTCGCTGTAATCACTTCTGATTTAATTTTCATAAAATATTTACAAGACGCAGGGAGAGCAGACCCTTGGCAAAACACATTAGGCAGGTGAGGGAAGGGAACAGGGCTATTTAGATGCAGTTGTTTATAATGCATCTCTGCACTGGGCAGAGGTCCATATTGAGCTCTCAGGGCTCTTGTATTCTGCGGAATGGTTTTGTTAGTCCTCAGATACAACCAACACCTGCCTAGGGGTGGGGGCAGTATCATCATAGGATTTTTCTCAATTTTCTTTTTTTTTTTTTTTTTACTTTTTAAACAGGGGAGCCTGTCACTTTAAAGGAACAATCATTCTTGAAGCCTCATGTAAGAGCACATTGCATTGTTTAGCTTTCCCAAACTCCTCCTTCCTCTTTGCGAGCTCTCCAAGAAAAAAAAAAAAATTGAGAGGATGAAACCAAATTATGGCTAGACTTGGCAAAACTTGGGTGCACACTCCAAGCAGCTTGAACTCTCCACATTTGGTTTTTTTTTTTTTTCCCTTTTCTTTATTTTTTCCCATGCCCATTACATGAGACAATGGGATTCAAACCAGATTTGCCTGTGTTTAAAACAACACATGGAAATCGCAGCCCCTCTCCCGAAGAGCAGCGGTGAGATCCTCATCTGCCCTGCGGTGCTGACCCAGCCCTCCTCCTGTCACCGCCAGGACAGGAGGTCCCACAGAGCAGTGCCAGCGGGCACGAGCTTTCCCCCTTTAAATCACATGCCAGCTGGGATGCCTGGCCAAGCACGGCTTCATCCAGACCCAGCTCCTCCGGCCAAGCGGCGATTCCCTAATCCGTCCTGCCGCGGTGCAGGAAGCTGTCAGTCATCGCGCTGCCCGCCAGCCAAAGCTGCCTCTTCCCGGCCGCGCTTACACCCTGCTCCTCCGCCTGCCACCGTTGGGGCTGGGCGAGACACCCGAATCCGGCCGGCGTCCCCACTGCCTCCTCCCGTGTTTTGCTCGGACGCGGGACAGACCGCTGCATTTGTGCGCTGCTGCTCGCTGAAACTGTGCATCGAAAGAACGGGAAAGGCCATTTTCTGCCTTTGCTGGCTTTTCAAGCACTAATGGGAAAATACAGTAATATCAACTATATGTTTTCACGGTAAATGCATAACGTTTGGCTGTATCAGCGTTCCCATAACCACCCCCATCGACGCTGCCTCAGCTACCTTTTCATCTCAACCTTGCCTCTGCCTTGCAGAGCCTGCACATCCAGCAGCGGTGCAGGACCGACACGAGCAGCGTTGTCCAGCCGAGCACTCTTACGGTTTCCCTTGAGCCAGCACTTCTCCTCTGCCCTACAGCAAGCTGGCTCCAGGAGCTAAACCACAGGAAAAGGATTCTTTTTTTTTTTTTTTTTGTAGGGCCAGTTTTTGGTTCACTTCCCCGGCCTGGGTCAGCTGTGCCGGCAAACGGGAAACAGCAGGAGCCTGCTTTGCTCTGCTGGCTTTGCAGCAGCACCAGGAGCTGCATCCCTCAGCTGCAGTTTCATGTACGATGCTAAAGTTTGGGGGAACCAAGTGTGCTCCTCTTGGGCTTCTCACCCGGAATCAGGCCCCCCGCCTACGCTCCCGTATGTAATGCTGAAGAAATGCCCGGGGAGCCAGGGCTGAACAAAAGCAGGGCCAAAATCAGAAGGCCACAAACCCATTTTGTAAAGCTCCATTGAAAAGCTGAGATACGCAAAACCGCTGCACTGCAAACATGTAGGAGACAAGCTGTACTGGAAAACACTCCCCAGTAAGTGCCTGGTTCACCTTGACCAGTGCGTGGCACCGGGAGGAAAACATGCGTGCCACAGACGCGGGGCAGGTTGGCGTGTTTGCACATTCCCTTTCCCAAAGGTCAAATCTCAGCACATTCGCTGCCCTTCTGGATGGCACAGCAGCCTTCACACACATTGAAAAAAACCAAACAGAAAGCCACTACACACTTCTCTTTCATTCCCTAGGAGAAAAAAAAAAAAAAAAAAAAAAGAAGAAGAAAAAAAAAAGAAAAAGGAACTTTTCTTACTGCCACTCGCTTCCTGATAATAAAGATGTTGCACTCAGACATGGACTATTTAAAACAAAACCCCAGCTTGCTCTGCCCACGCTGCATCCTCTGCTCAGGTCCCCACAAAGGAGGGAGAGCAAAGCCCACCTCCAAGGGCGCACAGGGACAGCGATTCGGGCTGCACTGCTGGGTGATCGCTCCCCCAGCCTCCCCTCTTTATCCAGGCTCCTGCTGTTGCCCATGGGGCCACGCAGTAAATCTGACCTGTATGCTAATCCAGGTTAAAAAATAATCCTTAAAAAAAAAATTAAAAATAAATAAAAGAAGGAAAAAAATCTCTCTCTTCCCCCTCCCTTTCAATGCATATCAAGAAAGGCTCATTTCAGCTTGGCTATGTTTTGTTTCCGACACATCTGTGCTTTAGGCACACCAATGCACTAAAGCGTTCGGCTCCAGATGAATTAAAAGGGAACGTGCTCATAAACAGCTTCACACTTTAACTCATCACATAGTTCGAGTACATTACTAAGCAGCCAAATTAGTTTTCGGAAGACAAACACCCACCTAGCTGATTGCAAGTGTGAAAGGGTGCAACGTGCTGAGAGCAAGAATTCCTTAGCAACAAACTACAGCTAGCCAGGCACCGGCCGATTCACCTTCAGACAACAAATCCTACCGGCAGGTTGCTGATCGCTTTTCTCATCCAGAAGCCTCCAGTGATCATATATAACAAGAAAACAAGCTTTTGGAAGCTTGGAGATTATTTAAATGAATGCAAGACTGGTTATATGCAACAAAAGAATTAAATTGAGTATAATACTGAAAGAGCTGGCACACTTACGTATGGCACCCTATCATCATTTAAGGACAGGGAAAGGGGGACAGGAGCGTTCAAAACAGAAAGGAACAAAAACCTGACAAAAATCTCCTTTGAACTGCTGGAGCAAGGGAAAAGAGGCAAACTGAACAACAGCCGATCCCTAACTGGTGCACAAATTACAAAACTTACAAGTTCTGGCAAGACGCAGCTATAAGGAAACTTCCATCGTAGCAGAAGATCAGATTTCAGTTTCCTGCAGGATATATCCCAATCCCACTGCAGGCCCAACTGTGTTTGTATGCGGGAACGGTACGGAGCCAGAAAACACACTATAAAAACAGTCTTTAGAGAAAGAATTGTGACAAGAGAAATTGCTTACCCTCAGCAAAGCAGTTTGACACATCCGCATCACCGCTATAATTAGCTACATAGAAACTACACGATGGCAAGGCTCAGGAGAGTGCAATATGGATATTATCTGCTTAATAATTTAACACAACAGCAGATGCTCCTCACCTGCCTTCATGCATACACCCCAAATGCTATGGGCTCCGAGTAGGCTGTTATTCACCAGAAAGGACGGTTTCCCTCATCTGGGCTGCTAAAGTGACAGGTAATCCTGCCCTTGCAAAGGACTCGGATGTTTGAAGACTGTGTGTGGTAAAACAACCAGGCTGATACAGGTTGGTCAATTATAAATAAATAAAAAAATTATTGTTTTAAAGCCTTAAACTGAAATTCAGTGCATTTGGTAACTGTGTTGAACTGCATATTCCTGATCTCTAGCAACAAAAGCCTGCTTTACCCACCAGAGATTGACCTGTAAGCAACAAGTAATACAATAAATACAATAAAGCAACGCGTAAATTGTGCAAGACCTCTATTTCCCCCTCCTTTCTTTTAAAGAAAGCAAAGCTTTGAATCTACCCCACAGTTCTCTCTCTCGTCAGCTCACCTTAGCTCTTCATTTACGGACCACGAATCTATAATATATGTAAAAATAAACAGATTTTATGTACTGCGTATCTCCACAACTTCCATGCCACAGCAATTTTTTTTATTTCCTTCTGTCCACATGACAGGCTGCAAGCGAACAAGGACAATTTATAGGGAGAAAGAGATAGTAATTGCCCCTATAGCTTTAAAAGACTAAAGAAAACAGCAGCTACCATTTCAGGTGACACCTCTGTCTCAGGGACAATCGTATCAGATTACTGTAGTAAGTGGAACTTGCTTGCATTTGTAGTAAAGATAAGAAATAAATGGGTTAATTTCCAGTGTCACTTAAAAAAAATAGGAGCTCCTGAAGGAAAGGGGGAAGCACACCGTTATGAAAACCTGACAGCCAGAGAAAAAACTTTCCACTTGATTTTCCCTACTGAAAAATCTCAAATGTTGTCATCTGTTCCCACTGACTGACATAAATTCATTACTGGCAAAGTCAACCTGAGGAAGGGCAGAAAAAAGGCGTAAATGAATCTAGTTTTAAGATGGCTGGACATCTAGGACCTTTTCACTATTTCAGTACCATCTCTTATGTCTCCTGACCCCCAGCATGAAATCTCCTCTACAGAGAAGCTGAAATACCCTGGTATTAAAGGAAGGAAGAATTGAGCCACGGATAAATCAATTACTTCAGACTCCATGACTACCCTGGTAGTGGGTCTGCTGGAAGAAATCAAGGCAGATTTCACAGGGCTGAAGCGAGAAGAACACAAGCTGTGCTCGGACCTGATGGACGTTGGCTGCGTTGGTGTTACACTGACCATGCACGCGTAGGACTGCGATGTGCAAAGCACTGCACACAGCTTGAGAGACCCAACTATAAAAACTGCAAAAGCCTTAGAGTAGTTCGTTACTTTTTTAATATATATGTTTGAGTCTGCTGGTATCTGCACGTGAATTTCTCTCTTCTTGGAAAGCATATATTAAATATGAATTAGAATAGCTGTGGTTTACAACGCCAGCCCCAAATCCAGACATCAGAGGATGTGGCTAGGAGCAACGAACCCTTCTGCTGTCTGTGCACTGCTGAGCAGGAAGAATAATACAGGTAGTGCCACCTAGCCCTACTGCTGTGCCGGGTCCCTAATCGCTCTGCTCGGCCTTACAGAGCAAACAAGGCAGATTTGCTCGTGGTGACAACCTAAGCACCGCACCCCACCACCCCTGTACAGAGCTCTGCTCCTCCAAAAGGAGTTCTTCCTTTCTGTTACCGTATCTTAGCCTTAAGAAAAAGGAAATTGCAGGCTCTTGCTGCTCCTCAATCCCCCAGTGCAACTCATCAAAGGAATAAATCTTGCAACTCAGTGCTTCTCTACGCTCAGCAACATCGTTTTCTGTGGAGGGGTGGGATGAGGGATGCTCCAGCCTTACACAGAACTCACAAGAATTTACGAGTATAGACATCCAAAGTGATTGGGCTGGGTCTCTGCACATCTACTTTAAAGAAAAAGAGATACAGTGGTTCTTTAAAAGAACCATCTGAACGTGAAATAACCAAGCCAGCAAGAAAAGTTAGATTTAATGTTTATCTAACTAACATAAATCTTATAAATTTTAATAGTGAGGCTGTAACACACTTGAGGCCCACATGGGAGATGAAAGTAGGGAAAAGGTTTCATGGGAAGGCAGCAGGGAGAAATCTGTTTTTTTAATTATGAAACCAGAAGAGATGCAAGGAGGGTTGTAACGTTAACATCTGCCACGACCCGCACTGCTGCAGCCGAGCATGGGCGGCTGTGTCCGTCCCTTCAATGACTGCTAGCAGCATCCAAGCCACAGGATGAGCTTCCTGGCTCTAGCGTCCCCAAGCACAGGAGCACACCTTCGTGTTAAGAAAAGGGCACCAGCGGTGCAGGATTGCTCCAAACATGCAGCTTCACGAGGAAAATGTGAGTCTGGAGATTGTGGGTGTGAATCCTAGCAGCAGGACCCTGGTTAACCACTGCAGTGAAATGCGGAGAGAAAACAAGGGCTAGCCTTGGTGGCAGCAAGATCTGTCCACGTCACCTTAGTGAAGGAGGAGAATATTTTCCCTGTCTTGTAGCTGGGGAATGGAGGGAAACAAGCTTTTAGCCAGGACCCTGGAAGTCTGCAAGAGAAGCAGTGGGTTGAATCTGTATGTCTCCAAGCCTAAACCTGTAGCCCAGCCATGCTTTTCTATCTGCAAGATTCTCTAAGTCTCATTTTCAACAAAAATTAGGATTTTTTAAATTATTATCAATTACAAGAAACAGCTATCATTGTAACATGAATGTCAAACTTAGTAAGGGTGGTTTTCTGTGTTTTCTCCCTCCCACTCCTGTTAAGACAGAAGGGGACTGCAGTCATTTTTAGGTTCACAAAGCAGAACGGACACGGGAGCCGTTGCTCCACCTGCCAGTGAGTGTCTTGTCTTTAGCGCTAGGGCAGGCACAAGGCTGCGGATTTATCTGAAAAACACATGAGCAGCATTTCAGCTGAACTGGTCATAAGGTTTCACAACGAAAATCTCTGCTTTTCGGGTGGGTTGCTAAAAGAGACCATTTCAGGCACTCTGCAGACTCTGGAAGACATTGACCTTTCTTTCCTTGGACTCAATTCACATTTTTCACTTCATGGTCATGTGGGATTATTATCTGTAATTGAAAGTAAAAGTGTAGATTAAGGAAAAATTCTGCACAAGAACTCAATTACATGGCAAATTCTGTGGCTGAGGAACTACAGAATGTATTCGGTCCTTATTAAACTGTACTTCTGAAGTGAATGTTAATTAAAGAAGGCTGAAGATGCAGGCTAGATGGATGAAGACAAACAACAATCTCAGACCGTTGCAAAGACAATGTTTCTCCCAACGGAGACAGAACGGATGGCTAGTCTTACTCAGATTGCATCTCTTGAGAGGACGATTTATAACGTACAAGACAGGAGAAATTTATTTGCTAACATATGGAAAACATTTACGGGCTCTACTGAGGATCTGGAATTAAAGAAACACAACTACATATTGTTAAAACTTCTAAACGGAGATTTCATTTCAGAAATAAGCATTTTTCCCCTGAAGTCAGTGACATTTATTTCTATATACTTTTGCTTTCTGCTCTATGAGATATGGCTTTCAGAACAGAGGTCTGAACTGATTTATCTCGTTGCTATAGGTCTAAAGCACAGCAAAGTTATTAGATGGCAGAATCCTGCTTTTAAAGATACAATCCATACTTCAGAACGATGGCCAGGGAGCGCATGCCACAGGGATGGGACAGGGTACCGCTGCCTGAGTCACTTTGCCGCCGAGCTGACACTGCAAGCTATGGGCATGAGAAGGAATATGGCTACCGACCCCAGCGACGCTTCCCGAGCAAATGCTCGTGCAGCCACAGCTGCAGATAATTCACCCCCTTCAAAAAAAAACTTCTGGTACAAGGAAATGATCCTCCATTAACCCACACGAGACCACAGCCCGACGGAGAGCCCCACCTCTCCCATCCCCAGGGCAAATAACCCACTGGATCCCCGGCGGGGCTCGCGTGCTGGCTGGCCAACCAACGAGATGGATGACACACGAGTTACACGCACAAAAAACACAAGAAGTCATCATCCCACAGAGCGGCACTGAAGCTAATAAGATAAAGGACAGCACAAAAACCTTGTGTCAATCAAGAACCAACAGTCGCACCAGGGCTCGTGCTCATGCATAACGAGGATTTGTTTTTTCCTTTTAAGCTGGTGCTCTTGCATTGGTGCAAAGACTGACGCAGATGTGCAAGAGAAAGCTGGGGCAGCGATCTGCAAAGCAGCGTCAGCAACGTGAAGTTTTGGACTGCTGTGGTCGAACAGATTGAAACGTCTTCAAGGAGAGGCAGGACCTTGGAGCAAGTATTTAAGGCAGCAGTGCAGTGGCGACGGCTGGGATTTTCAGAGACGCGTAAATGACTGCTTAAATGACTCAATCATGCAGATGCTTTCGAAAATTCTGCCGCACGCAGTTAAGTTTATTCATGCATGTGTGGGAGAGGGGGAGGATTGTGAAGATTTTAATAGCTACCTCAGGAAATAAAAAGAACAAATGTACTTTCTCTTTAAAACAAGAGCAAAAAACCAAACCCTAAAAATCTATTGCTGTGGCTGGGGAAAAGAGTATACATGAGAGTTGTAGTAAACTTTTGTGTGCAAGGATGACCAAATGGACTATGATATACAAGTCCAAAAGAAGTGTAAAGAAAGAATGGAACAGATGGGTAAAAAAAAAACAAAAAAAAAACCACACACAACACAAACCAAAACCAAAAACCATTACGCATTAATTTCTTCCAGTCTAAAAACCCTCCACGCTTCAGTGTGCTATCTTGGGCTTATGCAGATCTCAGGCTCCACCATCATCTATCAGGCTTCCCAGGTAAATGGGAAGTCAAGAACTTCAAAGAGCTTAAAGACCATAGTGAAAGGAGAGACTTCAACCCAAGAAAGCAGAGAAGAGGGGAAAAAAGATGCCCTTAAAGCCTGATTTTTGGGGTACGACAACACACCCACCCCTGTGACAGCTCAACCAGCGGCACCCCGTGAGTTATCACCAGAGGTAAAGTCTTCTCGCTACTCTGGAGACCACCCAATGTGCCAAACCGTGCGGAGAAACCTCAGCAGAAGCCGAGGTGTGAATGTCCCCATGGATCCCAGCCAGGTGCTGACCGTGGCTGGGGTTCACCTCCTTGCGCACGGATGCTGTCAAGTAGCTTGTCCCTCCTTCGCCGCCGAGCATTCTACCCATAAACATCAGCGCGGCAGGGAGTGATCCGTCACCTCGCTGGGGTCAAGTAGAGGGGAGAATCTCTCTGCGTTTTGGTTGAATACAGGAGGAGTTTGAGCTATTTTGATGCAGCTGCTGCATGGTTTGTCCAGCTTTCCCAGCGTAAAGCAATGCATACTGAAAGGCAACGACTCCCTCCTCCTGGTAAAAAGCACCCTAAGAGTTTAAAAATCAGCACAAGATGAAGCCTGTGGAGAAATACAGGGGCACTCCCACGTCCCTAGATGTCAACTGGACGGACGTTAGTAGAAACAAAAAAAATATATCCATTGCTATTTCTGTAGGCTACTTTTCATTGCTTTAACGCTGAGTATTTCTGTGCCTGACCCAGCGAGAGCTGGCACATGGATGCCCACGCAGGGCACGTTCTGGCCATCACCCCCACGCCAATGAGCACAGAAGAGCCATGCACGATACCAGCACAGCGTCCGGCCCCAGCAGAGCACAGCTTGCCTGCAGACTCCTGCCACTTTTGGGGCAAACCAGCACAAATTGGTAAACCGCCCTGGCTCCAGCATGGCCTCCCCCTGGCTCCGTGCCTATAAATCACCCCTGGCAGGTAGCTGGGAAGCAGCTGCTAATGATGGTTTTGCTGCCGAGCGCAGGAAGTCACCTTTTAACCCTGCCTGCTGTTGTTTGTCTCCCCGAGCCGTGACAAAAGGACAGGCGCGGACGACGTGCCAGCCGTCAGGTCAAAGCGCAGCAGGAAACCTGGTCCCACACCGGCCAAAGTCGCCCTCAAAAACACCTTTTGGCTTCAGGATGCTTGCCCATGCCCATTTCTGAATGGCTTGATGGCATGTCTCCCCGTCCTCAGCTTTTCCCCATTCGCCCTAGAAATGCAGGGAAGCGTCCCGAAGGACGTTTTCAGTGAGGAAACGCCTGCGGCCACGCGTGGTGGCTGCGGACGTCCCACCTTGCGGCCTGTCCCCACCTGCGCCGCGGGACAACGAGGGCATTTATCACGTAACGAAGGCATGCACGTGTGTGCGCGGGGGTTTGCGAGCGGAGCCGGGCAAGTAAGTGTAGTAAAACAAAGTATTCATTGTGAGCTTCTTTTTTTTTCAGCCCATGGAATATCTGTGATCGGGTTACAATTTCATCTGACATATTCAGTGTTTTTTGTCCCACCCCCCCCAGCTTTTAAAGCATGCAAGTGCAGCAGGGACAGTAGCTTCTTCTGTTTCAGAAAAGCTCCAGAACACATTTTAGACATTACCACAAATTAAATACGAGCAACTCACTCCTACTTAAGCCACCGCTGGTTAGGTAGATCGCATGTCACTGTGCCTTCCTCCAGCTGAAAAATGCTTGTTTGAACTTTCTACCTTCACGTACGTGCAAAACACCTTCCAAGTTGGCTTTTGTTCCCAACAGCAAAGGCAACTTTTCAGAATTTCATTTCCTTGTCTGTGCACCTGAGAAGCGGCCACCTACTGCAGTTTGTGGAAAGGTTTTTAAGGACAGAGAGAGATATAAAGAGGTGTATGCACCGCTCAGACCAAGGTACATTAAACTGGAAGGGGATTATTTGCGCGCTTCCAGCTCTGACAACATCTGCTCTGCTCTGTCATGCTTTTCAAGTGGCAATGGGAGCCCAACAGAAAGCAAATGCTTTTGCAAAAAGCGTTTACCTTCTGCAGGGTATATACTTGCATCAAATAAAACACACCCACTGACCAAACATGATTAAGGCCGGAAGCCAATCCTGGGTAATAAAAAGAAAAAAAACCTTTCAAACCTGACCATGTAAAACCAGAGCATAAAGAAGAACGACCTCAATGCACTTACTGTGAAGACATCATCGTCACCGACCTCAGCCTCGTTGTGCAGTGTTGACGAGGAAGTAGTAGACCCTAGAAAGAAACAGCTTTTTAAAAACATGACATTTCTATGCAACTTTTTTTTTGTCCATTATCATTAGGTTGGTGAACATTTGGAGGCTAACAACTTTAAATATTGCCTATATGTAAAAGAGTGGCTTAAATTAAGGAAGAAAAAACACCTGCTGCTAGCTGTGTTGGTAAGGTAAAATCCGAAAGTATTTTCTTGACACGTAACTGCAGGGCTGCCAGTGCTAATTAACTATGCTAAAAATAGGAGTTAGCATTTCCAATTACAGAAGTCTTTCACTTCTGAAGAACGGTAAAGCTAAGTACTAATCAGTGCTCAGGGCCAGACCCTCAGCTGCCAAGAAACCATATGAGTTATTCTTCATGTATTCCCTAAAATTGCAGGGAGGGGGTGTCACTTTTTATTGAAAAACAAACCTCGCTTTGAAAGGGAAGAGTTAGATTGCTGTTGTGTTTTTTTGTTTGTTTTGTTTGTTTTTTGTTTGTTTGTTTTTTGTTTTTGTTTTCCTTCTTGTAGTTTAGGAAGTTGTTAAATACTGTAAAGGTCTTCTCTGCTATTAGCTATTTGTCAGAGAACCATCTTTCCCAACGTAAGCAACACATTTGAAAGGAGGTGAAAGAGACAAAACCATGAAAAAGACTGAAATACTGGCAACTGCCTGGAAAAATGGGAAATTGTATCCAAAAAAACTCTTTCCGACCTCTTCCCACACTGCATGGGTGCCCCTGAAGTAGCTGCTTCATTACACTGGGGTTAGAGCCATGCTGCATCCCTAACCGAAATAGTTAAACGCTTTGTACCACCTTCATTCTGGAAATTTTTCTGAAATAACGTGCTTTACATAATGCTAAACAGCACCAGCCTTGGTGCGTTCAGTTGCGTAATCACGAAGATGTGCAGAGCTAAGTGTGAAAGCCCACTTAAAACACTAAGTAATGTGAAAACATTCATGCCGTTTGCTCTATTAGCTTTAAAAGTAAAAAATTCCAGACTCCCTCTACAAAGCTGCCCAGGATTACTGTACTTGTGCAGAAAACTTGCATACTTCTGATGCTACACAAAATAACCTATCACTTAAAGCAGCGATTTTGTGCAATGAAGCTTCAAATGCAGTTTGTTTTGCTTAATATTACCTGCTAAATTTGATTAATTGAACAAAAAAAGAACACCAAATGAAACCCAATGCCTGACACTGTGCGTGCACGTGCCAGTGATTGTTTTTCCATTCAGAAAGCCTTATTTGGAAGTTAAGTAGGAGCACATTCATGAGGATCACTCTGTGCTGTTAATGTGATAAATATAGATTTGCTGATTTTGAAGTATCTGAGATAGAGCAGAACTTGATTTTAAATACTTCCACTGTAAAATGGATCAAAAAGAGCAGAATAGGATCTGCCATGTACCAGCATCTCCAAAACACTACTCAATACAACTGAGCTATGATTTTGCATGGTCCTGTGCCACATACATAAAACATCACTTTTATGAGTCAAAATGCTTCCCAGTTTTAGCAAGCAAGGAGGAAGCAGAGTCTAACCCTGACGTGTTCAGGTGAATGGCATAGGCAAAGGAAACAAAGTAAATGAACAACTAGTTGAGAATATCCTTCCTCAAAACAGTGAGATGAGTATTTACCAGGAAAAAGCCACAGAGGAGTAATTCCCTCCCAGTAGCTATTAATTCCATGTTAAAGCAAGGACAGGGCATCCGAAACCTGACGCTGTCTTAAGGAGCTAATGTCCTCAAAACATGATTCATCGAAAACATCTGTATACAACACCACTCTGGTCACACAGGGTGAGAAGGAGAAAGGGTTTAGAGCGCTGAGTCCTATATAAAGTGGCATGGCTTTAAAAAAAAAAAAAAAAGGCAAAATACATAACGAATCAATTTTCATTAAAATAAAATAAAGGAAAGTAGTACTGAATTATGGCTGCATTATGACTGTTTAATTGCAATGGGATGCAAAAAGGAAGAATTTATGACATCTTCAAAGCATGGGCAATTCAAATGCATTTTTTTACAGAATTAAAAAAAACAAAACACAACGAAGTCTTCAAGAACAACCATTCAACCAAGCGGACACAGACAAAACTAATTACTGCAAAAACAAAACAGTTTTTATACAGCTCCGTGCAGGAATTCATCCTATAATTCAACAAAGACTCAGTAAAACTAAATTCAGCTGCACATAAAGACGAGCCTGGGCTGTTGTTGTCATCCTTAGCATGAAACACGAGCCTATCAAAAGAGCACTAATAACAGACCAGATAATAATTAACGGGTGAGGTCTCAACAGACCAGGCCAGACAGGATGGGAAAATACTTGGACTTAAATCCCGGCTCTCCATAAGGGATTAGGAGACAGTTCTCTACAGTGAGCTGGGGCTCACTCAGCACAGGGTAAGTGCCAGACTACACATGGAAGTGCCAGAGAGAGACTTTCAAGCCCGAGGATTGATTTTAAATGCCCCACATCTTCCCATCTCCTTGCCTTCAACCCAATTCCCCAGGTTTCCACGCGCCTTGGTACCTTCAATGAGGTCCTCGATGGCTTTCCTCACACCTCTGTCGAAGGCTCGAGCGTCAGCGGGGCTTTGAAAAGTGAGCCCAAACTTCCTGTTGTCGACTTTCCAGTGGTGGAAGGTCGGGTTCGCCTTGGTGTACACCAGGTCCTTCTTCACGAAGCACTCCAGCACCACCTGGGAGGGCGCGAGCCCAAGAGAGGAGCAAAGTCACTTTTCCCACGCGAAGGACAAAGCTGTCACCGCTTCAGCCCTGACCAGAGCTTTCCTCTCCCAAAAGCAAGCCAAGTCATGATTCGCGCTACACTGATTGGGGAACATCCTTCCCTACTAAATTATGACTAATAAACACCAGACACTTTAATTGTTCTCATAACCACCACACATTCATCCTTCTATTAGGTTTTGAGTAGATGCTTGCTCGCTGGAGCAGATGTAGGAGTTGCTGTCACACTCCCCCCACCTTTTTGTCCTCCCTCGCCCCAGCCGGACACACTGCTGTGCCAAAAACCATTTCTAGGGTGATGCTCGAGGATAATGGGAATGGCTTGTAAGTCTTACCCTATTCCCCCAAAACCATATGCATGGCTCAAAAATAACTTCAAAAAAGGATCCCAAGCAAAATAGTAAAGCGAAAGACAAGCTGTACTTTCTACAGCTTTAAAACACCAGAACTTTTGAAAGCAAGATCATCTTGAATGATTTTTTTTTTTTTTTTGCCCAAGCACTCAGTTTCCTGAGCCTGTGTGGGGAACCTATTTTTAAGCTAGCCCATCTCTTCACAGGAATGGATTTCAGAAGAATCAAATGTATAAAAACACGGTAACAAAATATAACATCTAAAATGGACTCTGCAAATAGGGAAGAGGCTTTATTAATTTGCTTTGTATGGGAAAGAAAAGTGCTCTTTTTCAGATAAACAGCTACCAGAAGAAACCAAGTGCGTCAATTCATAAGAGACAACTTGTCTTCATATTCTCACTCTGCTCGTTCGAACCTTGAGCAGCACGCAGCATAAATAATTCATTGCCATTTTTAAAGGCTTGCACTGCATTACTCAGTGCAATGTGACTGGCTTCATGGATTCTTTACACTTCAATTCACTTCTCACATACCCCTGCTAGATCTGAGAAAAACACAGGCCCTTTTTCAAGGGATCAGAGGGGGGTTCTTTGCACACAGATGTCAAAAATTTACCTGCTCCTTCCAGGTGGCAGCACAGACAGCAAGACACAGCAATTCAATAACATCCTAGATGAGGATGGGATTGTTTTGTCCAATCTGGCACTATCTGCACATGCCTTTTATATTTTTATTTTTTAAACTTGCACAAGAATACAATAACATCAGATTTGGGATAATTCTCGTTATAAGAACAGACAAAAGTTGAATTAGGTTCTATTACCAGTTTGTCTTTCTGCCTTTCACCATGGATTAGAAATCCACTTCTTCCATTGCCCTCTGGGTATGTGACCTTGCAGACGCCAACTCTACTGAGACCGCCTCCTTCTTGTGGCAACCAGCCCCCACTGGAGTCATCTCGGGTCATAACCACAGCTTTGACTCGCACAATATAGCTGTCACTGCAATGGTAACAAAACAAAACAAAACCTTTTGTGAGCATCACACACTCTCATCAGGGTGTTTTTCTCGAGGGCGGTATTTAGACAGCACTGATCCAGTCATAGTATGTTTGCAGAGCTTATGCCCAGGATGGATGTCCACCTCTGCAATGCATGGTCTTGACTGCTCAAGCCACCAGAGGGAAGAGACCCACTGAACAGCAAGGAACGGCCCCGTTGAGTTTCCTAATATCAACACTGAGATCAAACAACCCGTGGTCCCAGATGCCCTCTCTTTCATGCTGCTGGGGATGGGGACCAAGAGAGCGGGGTGAGCCATGCAGCACCATAAGGCCAACATCCACACGGGATGCATTAGGGTATCAGGTCTCCATCATGTTGGAAGAGCCATGCAGCTCACATAACCCATGAACTCAAGTTAGTGAAGTGGGGTTTGGAAGACGACACTCGGAAATTCCTCCACAACTGGGAGAGCCTTGCAGGAAAAACACAAGTGTGGCTCTAGCTGGTACCTCAGAAGAAAGGAGACAGGAACCAGCTTAGCTCAGATCATCGGGACCACGCCATGTCCGTAAAACAGCTCCACCAGCAATCTGAGGGGCTTTCAAAGGCTGCACATCATAACCTTGCAAAAAACTATCCTGGAAGCAAGTGCCCACTGTGAAAGGTCACAAGCTTCTCCGCAGTAGGGGCCTCCACTTCCACAGGCCTCCTCGTGTACCCCTTCTACTGACCGTTTGCTCCAGCATCCACGGGGGACATCACCAGGGAGGGGTCATTCGGGAGCAGGAAGGCCACTACAGGACAAACTCACACCCCGCACCTTGCACAGGACACACAACAGACCCCGAGGCAAAATGAGTCATCCCCGTCCTCCACCGCCCTCTGCCCCAGGAATGCTGGAAAATATCAAAATTAGCTTTTCCATCCTCTCGGCGGTGTAACCTGTCACATGTTAGACATCGATTAACCCAGTGACTGCTCGGGAATAGTGCTGACGGCTGTGAAGCCCTCATGGGGAGGTCACCATGGCATGGTTAGATGTCAAACGCACGCAACCATGGCACCGTTGGTTGCAGAGTTACCGAGACACCCCACAGTGCCCACAAAGGCACCACAGGGCACTCAGACCTGGGAAAAACAGGGAAACATTAACAAAGCTAAGAAAAAGGACAAGCAAAGAAAATCGCAGAGGTATTGTCCATCTCCAGGCCCCCAAGTGAGCTCATCAGGAGGAAAAAGCTCAACCTGTACAGGGCTCCTGGAGGATGCCTTTCAAAATGACAGGTGGTATCCCCTAGGGAAGGAAATTCATCCTTTAGGAAAGCTCTGTATCTGGACATTTTTGCAGCATCCCATACAACATGACAAGAGAACGGGCCCTTTCCTTCCAAAATTAAAGGCAGCGGTTGCTCTCTTCATCCAGAAGAAAAGCACGAGTAAGTGCAAGGCTGTAGCACGGCAGGGTTCCTGCTGGAAGAGTGCGTCTCCTGGGGAAATGAAACACCCATGTGGAGGACAGACCAGGATATGCGGGTGGACATGCCTGAGACCAGCTACTCCCTCCTGCAGTGCGACAAATCTGGCAAAACACATTCCGAAATTTCCCCTTCGCCAGCTTTATTTTACGGATACTCCAGCCTTCTCGCTGGACCTACACGATGAAGGCTGTTAACCTCTCAGCACAACGCACACATGGCTTAAGTCTCATCTCCTATTGCTCTGAGGACTTTGCACTGGCTGATAAAACGCTTTTCAGCACACTCAGATATGCTACCCACACCACAGCTGGCACATGCAAGGCACTCCCAGAACCGAGAAACAAAGTTTTTAACAATATTTTTGCTCTGAGTCCTCAAAGCAGCATCCTGGTACAGGAAATGAGGCAAGTGTGCCTATAAATGGATCCAGTTACCTTTCTTTTTATTTTCTAATGAACAACCATTTCTAGATTTCACCTGCGGCAGCTTTAATCCCTTGGCTTCCTGATATTCAGAATTAAGTGAAATACTTCAGCTGAGTTCCTGCTGTGTAAAAATGGAGCTGCTTCCATCCAGGACAATTTGTGTTTTCTTCTGTGTACCCTTCCCTTATGGTCTATACGGATAAAGAACAAAGAAAGCCAACTATGCCTTTCTGTCTCAACCATCTCCTGTTCTCCAAGGCTCCTTTTTGGTCTCGTTTTTATGTTAAATCCTCTCACTTCTGGAGACTTCCCATTAAATTTCAAGCTCTCTTCTGAGGTCAGAGGCACTAGATACAACCGTCCTCCCCATCCTTCTGCAAAAGTCATCCATACAAAGTGCTGCTTCTCCTTCCAGGCTTGAAAACTGCCGCTTGCAATACAGCTTCCTGTGTGATTTACCACTCAGTTTTATGGGAGCAGCCGGAGCCTTTGGCTGTCCCAGAAGTAATGCTGTCTTCAGTTACTTTACTGCGGTAATCATCCCTTTAAAGGAAAATCAAGAAACCAGCAGTTACTCAGTACTTTGTAATTTCCACCAATTATCTGCATTTCCATCACCTCTCAGTGGTTTCTCTAGGCTCATAGTTATTTTGGCATACTAGTGGATGCCCATGTGTGAAATTTAGGTGCTCTGACTACCCCTGCCCATTATAACCACATTGCGGTGGGGCACAAAGCCACCAGGTTTTCATTTTCCTGTCCATGCTGATATCGTGACCTACAGCTCCTTTACAGCCTCTGCCACCAACGCCACCAATTTCACCCACGTGCCCAACAGCCATGTGACCAGATGCAACACCTATTAGGGGAAAGGATGGGCGCTTCGTTAACTCAAACTGACAATTATACTTTTGAGTGGCATCTTCTGGAAGCCAGCATGGTTGGGCTGTCCCTGGCATACTCAGCTGAGGACACCTCCCGCACCCTATTCAGGCTTATGGGAACCAGTGAGAAGATGGCCAGGTTTTTGGACCAGGCTTCATCTACAGCCATGACACCCTTGTGATGACACAGGGTCAGGGACTGGGGGACAAGGGGTGGGGAAACAAGCTGGAATGGCAATTTTTTTGACCCAAACAGAGCAATTGAGTAATCTGCTTTAATGCAAAGCAGACGTAGTGATGGCGCAGCATCATTCGCTGGCTTTCCAAGAATACTTGGTGGAGGATGAACTTGAAGGAACTAGATTTTGACAAGAAAGGAGTATTAACATATTACTCCTTTCCTCATTACACACTGTCTCTCACCCCCAAATACCCCCAAAACCACATAAACTGAAGTTCTCACATTTTGAAGAGCCACCTCCTTAAGCATATCAAGCAAGTAAAGCTAGTTTCCATCCCCCACCACGGCGAGAAGACCTCTGTTCCCCTATTAGAAAAGGACCTTGTCCTGCAGAAGGGTTCACCTTTGGCAAGGTAAGCAGAGCGCGGCTCTGGCTCCATTCACGTAATCCCTTGGCACACTTTTCCTACGGGATCAAAAGTCACCAGTGACGCTGCGCTGCCCCAGGAGCCCAGACCCGCTCCTACCAGGCTCCAGCCACAAATGTACATTTCCCAACACGCAACTGATGCCAAGGGACTTAGGAAAATAGAAAAAAATAAAACAAGAACAAAACAAACAGAAGGTTAAGGCTTATCAGGGCTTGCTAGCTTAGTGTAGTCACTACACCAGGACTTATAAGCAGCACGTTGGATTTTCAAGGCTTCATTAAAGCCAAAATCTTGTCTGCAGTTTCCACCCATAAGCCTAGAATAGGCAATGCTCCTTTGCCTCACGCCAGTGTTGATAAATGCTTGGGAGGTACTCAAATATTTCAGGTCCATATACGGACCTTGCTTCCTTCACATAAAAGCTGTTTATTTTCTTTGCAATTTAACTTTATGTGAATGCACCGAGGCTCCAGCTACTTACAAGCCATCAAACCCTCCCGAGCTCAGGAGCAATCTGCAGATCCCACGGGCATCTTGCTGGTTCGGAGCACCAGGAAGCGAAACAGCCACACTGAAGCCAGCCCCCTTCTCTCTTATGGTGGCAGCTGGGCAATTCAGCTATTCCAGACGGAATGGAAGTGAGGTAGGTGAAAACACTTGGTTCGTTTCTATTAATGAGATACTGACTGCCCCTAGGATTAGATAATGCACATCTTTCACATAGTTACAAACAAAATAGCTAAAAATCCATCAGCAGCCTTAGTTCCCCTCGTTTTATTGGCTTCTAAAACTTTAAGACCGCTCTAATTGTCGGGTTTATGGCCTGCATACTACGCCTCTCATGCAAACTATTCTTAATTATGCTCTTAAATGGAGTCCTTTGCTATCTTAACCCTACAGATTTGTCTTCAGCAGCGTTAAAAGCTGCAGAGGAAAGCATCTGCAGGGATCACCCAGCTGCATGGCAGCCGGCCAGCTGCTGCTGGGGCTGTCTCAGGTTGTTGGCCGGCCCCACCCAGAACAAAAACCATAATGAACCCGGGGAGGAGAGGTAGCGCGGCAAGCCACGCGCTGCTTTTATTGGACGGGAAAGAGAACCCTTTAAAAATTATAGCTTGTGGGTGTGCATACGTACATATAAAAAGATATTAAAAAAAAAAAAAAAGCTTGTGCGTTTGTAATCGCTGTTCTGAAGGATATTGAGAATTTTCCTAAACACAAAGTGACTGAATGATTATTTTTGTGGTAACTGAATCACAGCTGCTTTACCTACAGCCCAACTTTTACAAAGCATTTGTGTGTCTAAGAGACCGGCTCCATTTACGGGGAATAGAAGTGCTTTCCTGCAGCATGCGAGACCTGCACAGTGAAGCGCAGCCAGCACTGTCCATCGCTCTTCGACGCAAACCACAGCACCTTCAGCAACCGCACTGCAGCGAAGCCAACAGGGAAAAGCCCTCAGCCTCGTTAAATGTCTGGCGTGGGCTTACGGCAGCACCCCACAACCAGGACCCAACGGTGAGTAATTCCTTTGTCAGATATGGCTTTAATTTTGCTTTTGTCCGGCGGATGGGAAATTGCACCCTTCAGATGTGAGGATGGGGAATAGGGTGTTTGGGCCTATTTTTCTCCTATGGGCTCTTAACCTCTAAAACACTTTCTGTAATTTAATAATTTTTTTTTTTTAGGAGGTGGCAATTCTTCACTAGCAAGGCTAGTTGACAAGAACAAACTCACAAACTTCCACGCTAACGTTGCCATAAGTTACTTCACTATTTTCCTCACATCTTGACTTTCCAGCTCGCAAGTCCAGTAGAGATTCGGTCTCAGGCAGAAAGGTAAACATCTCACAGCTAAGATCCAATCCGAAATGTATTCCTTGCCCACTGTCTTCATTCCTAGTTTCCATCCAGGTTGCCACAGCAGACCACGCAGTCACAAAAACACTGCCACAGTCCCCACCGCCCCTACATAACGTCACCATCACCTGTAAACATCTATACCTACCATGCAGAGGTCTGGTAGGCACCGACTGCTGGACATCAGCGAGCTGCCAAGCAACGACGGGGCTGACCTGTCTTCCATTAAACAAGCATTTAACGAGTTTCAAAAATGCAGACTCTCATCTTTTAACACTTCCACATTCCCACATTTAAGGGAATAGCAAAAAGGATGGCAGGAGGCTGCTAATGCAACCCAAGGTTAGGTTACTCAGCTCAATCACTGACACTGGGCATTTAAACACAGTTCCAACTACTCAAGATACATGAAAATTTAGCTTTACGATCACTGGGGCACAACCTATCCACAGAAATTATGACAAACTACTATTTCTGGAGTCCCATTTTCTTGATCTAATGCTTGTTTGGTTCTTGAACCTTCTAACAAGGATGAAATATCTGCAGACTACAACCAGCATTTTCCTCTTCAAAACCACAACGTATCACTTTGCTAGAAAGAAGAGCGTTCTGAGTGCATGGAGCCACAGCAAAATAAAGTTTGATATTTCAATATCATTTAGATCTCCAGCAGGAAATCACTTTTTCATTAAAATATCAGCAAGAACAAAAAAAAGTGATCTGTGCCACTTTGGTGAAATCCAGTGTTAAAATGGAAACTGCATAAAAGCCATGGAAAATGTCCCCAGTTTCAATACATTATTATCCATCTCACCAGGGCAGGATTGACAAGAGGGTGAGGACAGGAAGCAGGGAACAGTCTGCACCCAGAAAGTCATCCTTGTGCTCATCACCGCACCACACCAAGAGCGCAGAACCACTGCAGAACTGATCTCCAGTATAACAAACTTACAACCTACATTTTTTCCTGTCTTTCAAATCCAATGTTGACGGGATAAAAAGACACTCTGGGAAGTTTTGTTTTCTAGCTCAAAATAAATACAAAGCGGTTCAAACTGATCTCAACATGCCTTGCTTCAGCGCTGCTTGCCCAGTCCTGCAGCATGTGTGTCCCGTGGCACTCTGCCTTACAGCAGTACTAACCTCACAAGCTCTGTTTCAGGACATTTCTCTCTCTAAACAAAATGAGAAAACTTCATTGGCATTTAACATTGGCATTCAGCTTCCCCCTGAAAGCAGAACAGAGTTTTCTCTTCCGACACCATTTGTGCCATGACAACTCACACCTAAAGCGAAGCTGCTGAACCCAGCTCGGCAGCATGCTCAGCTCCGATGCTGATCCACCATTTCAGGAAAATAACAAAAAAAAAAAAAAAAAAAAAAAAAGAGAAAAGGGATTGTATTAACTCTGAGCACATCGCCAGCCACAGCAGCGCCCTGTGCTGCAGACAGGGAGGCAGGAGGTGGAGGGCGAAAATACTGCCCTGAAGGAAGCAGGATTTGGAAATCATTGCCGGTCAGCACAGGGAGGTTACACGACACGCACAGTGCTACGAGCACGTCCCATAAAGCGCCCTTAGTTTTGCATGAATTTACTCAATGCTGAGGGTACCTTCTCATTGTACTTTTGTTCTTCACTGCCTTTCTGGGTCTCCAGTGGCCCCAAAGACAGAATAAAGACTGGCCACGTCTGGGCTGTGCCCCCAGGTTTGCTTCTAGCCCTGCAGCTCAGCTAAGACCCACTCATAAAAGCCTTCATAGCAAAGACTAACAGCAGTTTTGTTTGTTTGTTCGTTTTCAGAGGGAAAAGGACTTCTCAAAAACCAAGACACCTGCAATACCCCAGCCACCCACCTCCACCTCCCTCCAGCGAGGAGGCAGCGGCCAACAAAGGAGTCCTTTCAGCACAACCTTTGTTCAGCACTGAAGGGGGATTTTATTTAGCTTACGAGAAACAGCTCTATTCTGCTTGTGGAGCTGCTCGTGTTTCCACTGCTGATGGGGCTGCAAAGCGGGGGACTGGGACCCCTTCGCTGCGGCTCCTGGCAAGCCAAGACCCAGCCCTTGCTCCACACCTCTCAAAGGGCACCGAAAACCCACACGCAGGCTTTTGTCTCCGTGACAAAACTTTTAAATGAGTGACGAGCACTCCTGAGCTGGAGGAAACCTCTTCCAAATCCCCTTGACTCTCCTTCTCAGTGGATTATTGAATGACCTTCAGTTTTGCAAAGCAGCTGGTTTGCCAGTGATTGCAAATCACAGCTTCTTTTTTTTTTCTTTAAAAACAAAAAAAAGACTTTCCTTCAAAATCATTCAATGGATCAATTCTGCAATACGTCATTACAGCTGCACATGGAAGTATGGCTTGGAAAGTTGTAAGGAAGGAATACCAAGACAAAAAAATTTATTAAGGTAATTCATTTGAATCATTTACCCTGTGGCACACTGAATATGCATGCAGCGTGGGGCAGAAGTTGCACACACAAGTCATAGTAGTTTCATGCAAGGGTACAAAATATCAACAGATTTCAAGGAAAGCTAATTAGTATTATCGTTTACTGTAATGAGAAAGGAAGTTGTTATTGCATGACAGATGGTATTTGTTTTATATCACATGCAAGATAAGCAAAAAGCGCATAAAAGCCTGGCCAGCCAAACAGGTAGTTCCATGAGATCTGCATCCTGAATTGATTTTTCTTCCTTTTTTTTTTAAGCCACAGCCAAGTTCTTCTAACGTATACTGATCATAAACATTGTTAGTTATCCCACATTAGCTAATGAATGATATTTAGTAAAAGTAAGAAATAAAACTAACAAGCACAGCAACTGTATTCCAGCTTTCTAAGTTTTCTTGCCCTCCTTATTCTGTAAAATGAGACTAGAGATTCAATACTCCTCGCCAAAAACCACAGAGGAGTGCCATGGACAAATCTATCCGGCTGATGCACAAGCCTATACCATCTCCACATGACCCTCTTCCCCTGTCACACCACAGCCTGCTGTGTGTGGCAACGGTGACACCGAACGTGGCATCCCATTCCTCCCTGTACCATCGCCTTTCGCAGGTCAAGCGCTACCGGCTCCAACGCAGCCGTACTACCATGTGAGCTGTAGTAACGACACGCGTGCTTATCTTCAGCCACGGAATCGATGATACTCCAGAACATAAAAATAGTTTATTAAGTATACACAAAGAAAAGAAAAAACACCAGAACCTTTGCTCTCCCTATGCAATTTGCATTCTTCCCCCTAGCCTCCTCCATTTTGATGGGTGAAGAATGGAGCTCTCTTTCTCCCCCTGCGAACACCCTCTGTGACACGTACGAAGGCTGATGGATGACAGTACTTTGCAAATGTAAAAAGGAAAAAAAGAACAAAAAGAACTTCTATAATTCAAGCTGAACCTATTGCACAAAAGGCAGGGGTAGGGGGGAATAAGCAGGATATGTGTTTTAAATGTAAAGCATTTTTATCTTTTGCCATCTAAATACATTAAGGAAAAAAAAAAAAAAAGACATTATACCAAAATGAGCATGCACATCCAGTTTGCCTTGCACCTCTCTTTAACCCCCCCACCCCAATAGGTGTCCATGGAGAGGGGCAGCAAGCAAGCGAAGAGGCTTCCCCGGCAGCACCCATTTCCCTCTCGATAATCAAGAAAGGGTGCACATGAACCCGCTACTCCCGCAGAAATGACACGGAACCGCAGAAGAAAGCCTGCGCTCCGCAGAAGTCATACACATTCACTGATAAATCATACACTGATTTAGAAAAGATTCAGAAGGGCTGCGGAGGCAGATGGGGGGAGGCAAATGGGGAGGGAAAAAAAAAAAAGTGCGAAAAATGCAGCAAGGTGCTGCCAGAGAACACACATACCTGCCAGGGGATGCCATTTCCTCTACATTTTGCCCCCGGGTCGCTCCGTTTCACCATCCTTGCCACCGCCGCTAGCTTGGAGCGTGCCTCCGGCTGACCCCAGCCCAGCTGGTGGCTGACAGGCGGCTTCCCCCCCCCAACCCGTGCCTGATTCAGCCTCCTCGACGGATGTGCTGCATTGTGCCGGGTGACTCATCCCCCAGCTATCCTGCACGTTAGAGCCCGGCTGTACCATTACTCATTCGCAACATCCTCCCGCTCGCTCGCAGCGCACCGACTGACCAAAGATCCCTGCTTCCCCACCCCGGTGACAGGCTTCAAGAAATAATAAAAAAATCAAACAACAGCAATACAGCTGCCATAAACTAGTAACAGCGGCTCACGGAGCAAAGGCGCTGCCAGGGCTGTCACAAGTTGTGCCGGACCCCAGGGCACGTCACCGACACCTCCAGAACGGCAAATAGGTCCAAAGTTGAGCGTGGGCGTCACCTCCCTGCTCGCACCTTGTTCCCAAAAAGCCGGTATGCTCAGACCGAGGGGCTGGGAGAAGCCCTGTTGCCACTTTTGGGGAGCTCACCCAGTGCCCCCTCAAAGTTTCGCGACTGTCCTCGAGTCCTCTCCATTTCTTCCAGCAAAAAATGTTGCTCAAGAAGTGCCTCAGTGCATGCAGCAAGAATGAAAATTGTGACACTGGGGCTCCGAAACCAGCTTCTAAGAATACTTGCCCAATTTCCAAACTAATCTACACCAATGGTGAGAGTGGAGGGGGAAGGAAGCTAATTTAGGTGTTTCTAGGCTCAGTTTTCCTCAAATCCAAACTGTTTTAACCTCAGTTTGGGGCAAAAATCCCCTTTTCTCAGGATGGAATAGTGGCTAAGGTGATGCTATCTGAACACATCCTTTAGGAAAGCCATGCCCCGGATTTTAGGGATGTAATAACCCAAAAACACGCACGTTCTTGAAA
This sequence comes from Chauna torquata, assembly GCA_013399475.1. NCBI lineage: Eukaryota > Metazoa > Chordata > Aves > Anseriformes > Anhimidae > Chauna > Chauna torquata. Next base: position 65,823 of record VXAL01008752.1, read on the forward strand.
ACTTCAAGCTCAGACCACAGAAATACTGAGCTCGAGACCACCCGAGCTTGAGCCCAGCTTCACTGCACAGACAACAGGTTGTGAAGCGAAAATGCCCAGGACATTACAAGGAGCCAGGGCAGAAGCATTTGCTCGATTCTCCACTACAGCATCCTGCGAGCACCACTCACCACTTTCCTCTCCCAGCTCTGCAGCAGCGCTGCTTTTACCCTTCGATGCTCAATACAGCAAACACCAGCTCTGTCCTCAGCTGCCTCCAGCGAGAAGTCAGCACACAAGCCCAAAGCAAGTCAGCCAGAAAAAAAAAAATTAACAAAGATGCCTTGCCCGTTTTGCTGCAAGTCCAGTTTCTAAAGCTTTTCTCTCGAGGGACAAGGGAAGACGAAATTAGCCTCCCAGTGTAAGACAAAACTATCTTTGAATAAACCATGTTGTAATCATGTTTTTGAAACAGCAGCTTAAGCACTGACATCTCCCCAGTGCTTGCCCATTTTCTTACATTCCTGTTACTTTTTAAGACGTCCACCGGTCCTCTTAACAACTCAAAATGCAGCATCGGGTCAAGGCACTACTTGGGTATTTTCTGCAAAGTCACCTGTTTGCTGGTGTGCCAGGAGAAACGCTGTGAAAATAGAAGATGTGGAAAAGAGCCCTGTTACGAACACTACGGCATGCTTGACCCGTGTGGATGCAACCGAAGTCGTGCCCTGGCTTTCCGTCTGCACAGAGAAGCGAGTGCCTCAGTCAAGAAGTACCTAATTCAGTTCGCTTCGAGCTCCATTCCCAAGGGTTTTCTCCGAAAGGAAGCCAGTATCAAGTCACAGGATATTTGTAAGCATCAGCTGAATCACTGGCTGGCTTCTCGCTTTTGCAAGTATTCTTTAAACTTAAGTCTAAGCTAATAAACCTCAGCTCCAAGTCTGGCAATGCTTCTGTGTTTCTTTTTTTGTTGTTTTTTTTTGTTTTTAAAAACTTCTCTTTTCTTTCTCAACAAAACCTTGAATTCCACCATCTCCAAGACCACCTCAGCACACCTATCGCTACCAGCTTGGTGCTACAGTGAAATATCCTGTAATGCTTTTGGGCATTTCCTGGCTTCAACCGGTGAGCGACTGCTCCGATATAGGAACATTTTCCCCAATTTTGAGCTGGATGCACACTGCTGCAGGCTTTTGCTATTAGCAAACTAAAGTAAACATTGCAACCGGAGAGCCAACAAGGCGGTGGATCTGCTTCCTGCTGCCTACTGGCCAACTGTGAGCACGGTTCAAAGAGCCGAGACTGTGGTCGGAGCGAGAGGAGCCTGTTCTCACCGCAGCTGCTGGAGAAATCGGGATTCGGAGAATGCAACCCCCTTGTCTGTTTATGCCAGTTGTCTTAATGGGCTGACCTTCAGCAGCACAACATCAACACGGCGCAAAGGACCAAGCCCCAAGTTCGTGAACCCAGCAAGAAGTTGCTCCTTGTGAGAGGCAAAGGAGGTTGCTTCATTCCATTTTTTAAGTTAAAAAAAACAACAACAACAACAAAACCAAAAGACTTTATAAACACGTTTGGTGTAGCTTTTTTGTCCAGCACTTCAGACAGACCTAAGTTCATTCAGACCATCCTTGTCGCCCACAAAGTTGTCTTAACTCCCTCATCCAAGTCACGTTGGAGAGAAGAGGAAACAAAAGCGTAGCAGAAATAGGAGAAAAGGCATAAAAGCCGATTCCTAGGTATAATTTCAAATGTTTTATGATGTGCCTGGCGTTGCTGAATACGCAGAGGGGCACTGCAATGCTTCTCCTTCCCTACTGTCACCAAGCTGTCCCTCTTCTCCATCAAGCAGGAGCACGGCTCTGCCAGTGCAAAAGCAAGGTACCACTAAAAGTACAGCTGAACAGTGCTTCTTTCAGATGCAGTATGGCAAATCCCACACGTATATTAAACAATTAAGTCGCACAGACTGTTTCAGATTGCAGTCAAGGAATCTGCTGGGAATGGATGGTCTACAAATGCCCATCTTGGAGCACTTCTGACCATGGCACAGCTCGACTCTGCTTATGCATTTATCAATATAGAGTTCACCTGATATTAAGCATCACTAAGCACGACGCTTTCCTAATGCAAATGCACCCCAAGTACTGCAGTAAAACTAAGAAAAGAGGAAAAACTGCAGCATTTAAGCTGGAGGACCGCTCCGACCACAGGCGTCCCTTCAGCACCAGATCACTGCATGTACATCAGTGCAGCCCCAGGTCTCTTTTTATTTATACGTTGAAAAAGACCAACTTGATTGACAACTCATCTTCTTTTCTGGGTGTTTTAAAAGCTTAGCCTTGGCCGGACACATCATTCTTACAGATGCACGGACCTCTGTACATATGGATGACAATAAACACCGATCCCAGCGTAGATGGATACTTCCCAGCATGCAGAAAGGTTCTGGGTGGAGGCCATGTGGATTTAATTTTCCTGCAGACAGATCAAAGGCAAGCCGCTGACAGTGCCTCACTTGCCTCCAAACAAACGTCCACGACCGTAAGAGAGGTTACACAAATGAGACGTGCCCAGCTCCTCTGTGCCGAAAAAGCCTCATGTGCTTGTCTTCTAATTAAACTGCTCCTCCATAGTTCCTAATTGATATCTGGGCAAACAGCTGTAATCCACGACAGGAAATCTAAACCTGTACTTTGCACTCGTGCAGCGTGGACTGTCATCACATGGCAAGCTGCAAATTTTGATTTTCTTGAGAACTGCTGGTAAAAACCAAGGCCTTTCTCTTTCTTTTTTTTCCCCCACTTAAACGCTTAGTTCAAAGGAGACGTGCTTTTGATGTCTTGCCTGTCCATGGTGTGCATCTGAATTCACGTTTTTCTTGCAGCAGGACTGATATCTCACAGGCCGGACAGCCAGGCTAATGGCTTCTTACAAGTTGTCCATCTGAAGAGTTCGTCACCTGTTCAAGCAAAGACCGATCACTACTTTGGGTGGATTCATACATCTGACCCCTCAAGAGAACCATGAGGAGGACTGGCCACTTGTAACACAGGCTGAAGAGCTTGACTTGGCTGGTTATTCCTAAACCAAAGTTTTATTTCAGCTTTAATCCAGACTGTCTAGTCTAAGCGATGCTTTGTGCCAGTTTATTTGCAAGACAAAATCTCAAGTGATGAAAAATCCGTGACATTCCTTAAACAAAACAAACTTTTTTTTTAAAGTGTGAGTCCTCATTAAACTTCTAGCCACCACGTCTTTACTTTCTCTTGCTGTAGAATGAAATTTTTCCCAGCAAAATGACGTGTACCCCAGCTTGGAAAAAACATATAGACCATGCATATCCAGTTTCTTGTATTCCCCATTTTCCCCTGTACTTTTTTAGATTTCACACTGCTCTTGGTGCTCCTTCTGAGGGCTGGCACTATCTTTTGTAAAGCCCTGATGCTGTGACTCCACATTCTATGCTAAAGGCACCTGCAAAGGTACCAAATTCAGCAGGCCAAGAGGCAAGCACGATGATATGAAAACCTTCATACAAGCACTTTTCTAAATCCACTGAAAACTTCCATAAAACCATGTTAACCAGCTCCAAAATAATATACTTGAGCTGATGTCAACTGCACCTCCTTTCAGCTAGCTCTTCCCAGTGCTTCTGGGAACAAGCTGCTATTTTATACACTTCAGGGAAGATGCATGAAGCTTACCATTCTGCCTTGATTTTTAGTAGCATGGGAACTATTTTATTGTTGATTTAGGATTGCCATGTCTGGCATTAAGTATCTGTAAGCTTTCTGATGGTGTGTAAGTCCTACAGCGGTCAGAGCTTTCTCATCAGTACCTTTGCTTTCCTCCAGCCAACCGAGTGCATCTCCTAACTTCTGCTTTGTTCTCACTGCAATTGGCTTTCCTGTTTACGTGTCTGCCTTCGCTTCCCTTGCAAAGCAGAATGGGCTTGAAAAAAACCAAGCAAACAAACGTTTCCTCAAGCTGCAGCCAGTTGCGTGCCCGCCTTCCTACCGCTGTCCTCAGAACAGTCACAGTTTGGGTCCCATTTAACAGCTTGGTACTTCCTCTACTCCATTTTAATAGGGAGCTATTTTCAGTGCTGTGAGATACGGCGGTCTGGAGTGCCAGCAAAATATATCACCAGCAGGAAGGATTTTGTTCACGTATGGCAGAAAGGTTCATCATATGAGATCACCTCAGGGTAGTCCTATACCTCAGCATAAGGATGAGTTGTTCAATATGCTGCATGTTCATGTTTTCGCGCCAATTTCTTTTAAAAGAAAGTTTCAGGTACATCTGCCTATGGACAGTCAGAATCCTCAGACATACCTGAAGATGACTGATGTCTCCCATGGTCTTTTAATAGTGCAGATGGTGAAGGAGCTTCTCATCCCATCACATCAGGATTTCTGGTGCACTGAGTATCAGCTGGGGGCTGCAATCTCCCTCTTCTGTGCTGATCGGCAAATACCAGCAGACCAATGCCTCACACAGCTGATGAAAATACACTAAGTTTTGGAAACACCTAGTACCAGTTTATGCAAGTCTATTCATTCAACAGGCCACGATGCTGCATTTAAGCATGCTGAACCCAAAAAAGTTTATGAACCTCAAAACAAAAAAAGAATACTGAAGAAAAGCAATATTACCTTCTTGCTGAAGACCTGTGAGGAGAAAGTGTTTACCTTTTATACTTGGGCAAAGCGCCTCTACACCCCAATAAATTATGCACTTAATGCTTAGAAGGGAGGAAGAAGACATACTCTGATTTTTTTTCCCCAAGTTCTCACTTGTTTTTCAGTTTTTCAAGCTGTGTTACAACCACCTGATGTGTGTGCAGCAGATGATAACGGAACCACAAGCTTTTATCTGACTCCAAAACGACTATTCCCCGACCCGGCCCCCAGCCCCGTAAACTCAGATTTAAGTAGGGTTCTAATTCCAGTTTACCAAGAACACAAAACTGACAGCCACCTCAGTAGGTGCACGCTTACCCTTTGACATACCGTTTACAAACTTGGTTTTCCTTTTCCTGAATGCACTTTCATCCAATTATATTACGAGCATCTGACTTGCTTGCTTAGGGTTTATTTTTACTTATGTTATTCCCACTAAGATGTTGGAGCAGGAGAAAATTTAGGAAGGAAGAGCCTTGGTTTGAGGATGGGCAGCTGTGCTTTGAAGCAGCCAAGCTCCTTGCGTACTTTACCGGCAGGGATGGAGGGCAGGAAGGAATCGGATCAGGATTTGCAGCACTAACGGGGTGATGCAGGTAACCACCCTCGATGTTTCTCACTGCATGGCCAAATTGCAAACACCTAGCAAAATTTGACTTGACTGCAGCCTCAGCAGAACTTAAAATGCAAAACCAGAAGTCTTTTAAAAGCCAAATTGGTGGCAGCAAGATCTCCAATTGCCCCCATGCATTCGTGCAAGCAGCAGCTCTGCGTCCAGCACTCGAGCGGGATGTTTTGGCTGCGAGACAAGACTGCTGGGGAAGCATGACGTGCTGAGACTGCCCTGCAAGGCCTTGCTGTCTGCTAGAAATTAATATTCAAAGAAAACAGCGACGGTGTTGCAGCATGGTACCAGGACAGAAATACGTACGCGCTGCCCCAATGCAAGCTGAGTATGAACTTCTCAGAGCAACTCACACTTAGATGGGAACCCACAAGCTGCCTGCAAAAATACTCCCCCCAACAAAAAAAAAACAAAAAACCACCAACCCCAAAAACAAAACTAAAAAAGACCCCACACCTTTCCAAGTCTGATTGGGCACTGTTTCCCATATTTATTTGTGAGGTGGGGCAATTCAAAAGGTCATGCCTTCCATCCAGGGACGCCCTTTTGCAAGTGCTAGCATCAGGGTGCCAAGCCCATTTTCCCCACTACAGGGACACAGCCAGCAGTCTGACAGCCCTGAGATGCTGCTGGTATCAACGTGATCCAGCACACACCATGGGAACCCAGCCCTGTGCCAGTGCTGGTGCGAGCTAACAGCTCAGCCCACCTTCAATGGATTTAGTGATGGGTTCGGGTGACGAGAGCTCCATCCGAAATAGAAAGCCGAGGCAGAAAGCCAGCCACTTGTCCCAAACCAGTGCTCAGCCTGCTTATCGGCGTGACGAGGGGACCAGGGCTCGCCTCTGGAAGGGGACAAGCCACCCCAGCCAGGATGCTCAGCACCAGCCTCCCCCAGTTTATAGGAGCACACCAGTGAACATCTCTCTGGTTTGTCAGAAGTCCCCCAACAAAGGTCACTTCCACTCCAGTAATAAGTCATTGCATGACACAGTTAATTAAGAACTACGACTCATCCCTCCATACGTCAATCCCAGCAGACAGGCAGCCACTCAGGATGGTCACATCATCAGTTTCACGGCAGAAGGGAGAAACCACATCCTCACTTCAGCCTGTTCAGATCTACTTGAACTGCAGTGAGTCCATGGAGAACCTGGGAGCTGAGTCCCCACCTACCACATGTGTGCATTTTATGAAGAATGCATTTAAAGGTACATATTTAACGCGCGTACTTAAAAACTAAGATGAGATTAGCTACAAGTAACAAAAGTTAGTAGTGTAGCCGCCTAAAAGATTGCCTCCACCCCAACGTAACAAGTCAATGCAAGGGTTGGATGTACAAAATGGGGACTCAACGGCTAGCACTTGCCTTGTGTGCATCTTCCTACTAACAAGTTTGGTGGAAATCCATGGCCATCTTGAAACAAGCTCTAGATGTTGCAGCACCCCTTTTCCAGCAGTCCAGGTGGCACTTGGATGGGAGATTTCCAGACGCACTTACAACCAAAAAAACGAAGCGTAGCTGAAACAATGCTTCGCCAAAACCAACACAAAGACAGTGACCTCTGGAATTTGGGGCTACTTGCAGATGTCCTAAAGGATGCCATTGACTAAGTCATACAAAAGGTACTTTAACCCCTGGCAATGATTCATGTAGATATTTTTCTAGCAAAAAGCCTTATTACTGAGGGAGAGTTTCCTACTATTTGCAGGAAAATTCAGAAGAGAACGAGTAGATACTAATTTGTTAAAGAGACAGATAAACATGCACAGGAAATACTTCTATGAAGGTCCTGATCCTCTGAAGATTAATAATCTACAGTACTGGAGACAAACCCATGACACTGAGGAAACAAGCAAACTATAAAAACAGGAAGAAGTGGAAGTTTATTTTTTTTTATGTTATTTTGAGTGAATATTTGTTTTTCTGAAGCTCAAGATACTGGCGAAAGCCTCCATCTGCAGGTCACACCATTCTCTATACAAAAGCAGCTGCAGAGAGCTTCCTCACCCAGGTCCCCAGAGCTGCCAGCCCGGGGAGGCCATCCTGCATGTTACGGATTAGCTGCCTCGCTAGCCAACATTGTTTTTCAGTTTTCACCTCATTTAAAGTCATTTCAAGGCACCAGAAGGGCGGTCATTGTATGGACAATGCTCTGTAGGTGATTCCAATAAACCTATTTTATTTCCACCCAGAACCATGGGATGAAGGCACTTCCTCCAGGTAAGTATTTCAGTATATTCACTGTAATACCCCATTAAGGTAATACCTGTTGGAAATGAAGGGTTTTGCCACAAAACTATAAAGAAAAGCTGCTTTGGACTCTCCTGCCTTTGTTTTTATTCAAAAGAAAACAAAGCTACCACCATTTTGAATCACATCTCTTCAATGATGCTGTGGGGACACACCAAAGCCAGCTACCACAGCTTCTCCAGCGACTTGGTGGCACAGCTATTTCCAGACCATCACAAATCCCCAAAGCAGAGCTGACGTGACCGCTGTGTTCCAAGGTGCTAACTTTTTCTTCCATCTCAGAAACCTCTCTCGCTGCTCATGGCGGTGTGAGGAGCCCTCAGACTTGTGTCTCGTCTTGTACGTAAATTATTTTACTCCAGCGAGTCGGGCTGAGACACAGAGCTGCACAGGGTCTGCTGCTGTTCTCCTAAAGGAGGGAGGCAGAGGAGGGGAAGAGGACACCAGATCTGTTTGTCCTCATCCAGGAACGCTTTGAAGCAACTTCTCTACCTCCTCTGTGCAAAAGCGTGCCAGAAATCTAAGTAACTCCTGTTACAACCAAGGCCATGCACACACACTGAATTGCTGCCCTAAGAGTTGAATTAAGCTGAAATCTATCTGCAGAATTCCCAGACCACGCATGGAGTTCAACCTAACCTTAAAAAAAGTTTGTTTAAATATTTATCCCTCTGAAATGCTCCTGTCGCTTCGGTCTTTAGTACTGTATAAAGTCGAATTATTTTTGTCCACTGGAAGTAATCACTTGGAACTATGGCATTCATCACTTAAGAAATACAATTAAACTTCCATGTTAGTTAATGGGTGTTAGTGAATTATGGGGGAAAACAATCTACATTTAAAAAAAAAGAAAGAAAAAAATGCAAGTATGGCATCATCAACCTATCAACTTGGATTTGACCCCTTGCGCAATGGCAACGAAGAACTAGATGCTATTTGTATCTTGATGGTATGAAACATTTGTATAAATATCTATATATTTTATCAAATATTAAGCATTTTCTATTTGTCTGACATACCGAATATACCGAGCCACATCTCCTTTTTCTGTCCATACGAACTATGGTTACTGACAGTAATGACAGCACGGTCAATTAAATTGCAATAAAGTCAGATAGAAAAACAAAGATAGATCTGACGGGTGCACCTTGAAAACAGTTTAGAAGACCAGTTAACTCAAATTACTCTTGACCAAAGAAACACTGGTGCCACTGCAATGATGCAGAGCATATCAACATGTTCCCTGACAGCATGGAGGAAGTGATGGTCTGCACACAAAAGTGCTAGCTATGGGTACCTGCCTTACACTAATTCACCTTCTCTTTTCAAGTGATTATTTTCATTAAAATCCTGCTTTATTGTTGCACAGACAAGCAGACCAACTGTTGTCTTCTTTTTTTTTTTTTTGTCTCTCACGTGTTACCATACCAGAGTTTCACGCACACAAGCGGCATGACAAAATGTTTTACATCGCCTTGTAACTCTCTGCCCTCACTGACGGTGTTGGTAATTAAACAAATCCATTAGAAGCAGAAATAGGATTAACAATAACAGACACAGACAGAGCCCTTCAGCACCGGCTTCTTGGAAACAGCTATCAAGAAGTTCACGCTCTCTAGCTAACGAAGTATTTGAGACAGCGGTGAGCACCTGCATCCGTAGCACTGGCCAAGGCTGCCGCAGTTTGCACCCAGGTCCGATGCTTGCTTCCAGTCGCTTCGAGGAGGAGCCAGGTTCATGCCAGGAGGCGGGGAGCCTGTCTGATTAATTGAAAACCGAGTTTGGATGTAAGAATGAAGCCAGGTCCTACAAGCGCACCCTGCAACCCGCTACTCTGCGAGACGTTTTAACCCTGAAATGACACCTGGATACTCTGGCTTCGCTCCTTCTTTGCTCTAGATAGAAAGGAACAAGCTACAAACAAAAACTGGACAATACTGTCACAAAAATACCCAACTTAGACTCCTGCCATTATGGCAGTTCATCAAGCGTATGCCAGAAAGTCTATTTTTCTCCATCATGTGCCAGTAATTAACAAATACTTTTAGAAGTCACAAATAGGCTCTTTAAATCCCTTTCTTCAAATCATATAAAAATAGCATGAAGCAACAAAAAAATGCAATAAAACCATGGGTATGCTCTGACAGCAACATGCCGTCTTCAAAGCAGCCTTCCAAGCTTTGGTGACCCCGGCTACAGCGCACATTGTGCAGAAGGATGGCTGCAAGCTAACCGATGCTGAAAGCGTTGATGATGTCTTCTTCATGGGACATTTTTGCCTTAGCCATTAAATAAACCAGTGTTTGAAGTCATTGGGTCCCTTCAGCAAGTCAGAGATGCATGCCAATTACATCAGAAATAAAAAATAGTTAAAAAAATAAAAATAAAAAATAAAAAAATTGAGTGGCTTTAAAAATCTCCATGGCACCTGCAGACTCTCCTCCCAGCCAAGGTGGCAATCGGGAAGGCTGGGCTCTGCTGCCAGGGAGCCCAGATGCCCATCGTGCCTGCGATAAGCAGCTGCTGCCGGTATGGAGGATGGTACGGGGACTATTCCAAAAATCCCGCTCCTGGACAGTGCTTGGGGCTTCCTTGTGACCTTCTGCCAAGCAAGCAGCAGGCAGGATTGGGCAGCAGCTCCAGCTGGAGGGCAGGAGATAAAGGAATGTTCTCCTTTACAGGCTGGTCCTTTAACCATTTGACAAGGGAATCCATCTCCACCATTTTATCAGCCCTCCCTCAAACTCGTAGGTTTTGGGGTCTCTCCCTTGCCTGGAGCCCCCATGCTCAACAAGGCGGCTCCTCGCTTGCTTTCCTGAAGCAGCGCTGCCATCTGGGCATGGCTCTTCTCAGCCTGCCAGTGCCTGTGTGATTCCCAACAGCAGCACTGTTGCCAAACGGGATTTTATTCACTCCCATCTGCGAACAGCTGGCAAAGCAGTGACCAACATCCATCGGCTGCTGAAGGCGCTACATCTATGTTTAGATTTATAAGGCTAAAATTAGGCTTTTCCTTTAGTACAGAGTAATTTTGGGGTTAGTGTCCCAGTGCTTGTTAGGGCAGGCTCTTCAAGCTTAATTAGGATGTGTACCAGGCTAAAGCATTTAATAGTTAATTGAAACATCGTGCCAACCTACAGTGTGCTCTGCATGTCCCTCATGCCTTGCGTGGTCGAAGTCCATGGGTGGGAGAGTTGTTTGGGGTGGGGAGAAGGTTTAATTTCAGCCAACAGGAGGAATGTGTTCAGCACATTGCCTGGCTAAGAAAAAAATAAAATAAAAATCCACTCTGCCACAATCTGGTCCTGACACATGACATGGGTGCATTAATTTATGAACGATCCGTAATGCAGAGGAGCGCTAACTGGCAAAAAACATTCACAAAATCAGAGCTACGGCCACAGACAACGTAACGCAAAACTGCTGCACTACACAACGATGCTTGAAGCTACCAAATCCATCCCAGTGATGACGATGCGCGTCTGCCGTGCTCACTGCGAAGCAAACTATTTCATTTCACTGCTTGCCTCGCTTAAGAGAGATGAAATCAAGAAAACCAAAACCACACAGCTTTGGTCCGGCAAGGACCAGTTTGGAGCCTGCGTGCATCAGTCAGCAGGTGTCCACGCTAGTGCAGCAACAAGCAGAAAAATCAGGCACCGACGTACCGAGGGGGCTCATTGCAAATCCCATCTTCGAGCTAGCACAACCCTGAGCCAGGCTGCTGTGTGCTTTTGTACAAATAGCCACAAAGACCAGCCTCGGAGAGACTTTTTCCATGCTTGCCTGCGCGTGTTTGATTGAAGGGAAGACAGTAACCACCTTCTGACCTTTGCAACAAGCCACACTGACAAAATCAAGGCTAACCTGCAATGGGAAGTTACCACATATAGCAGCAAATATTTTCCTTAAGCACAAAAGAGGTTAGTATATTTAGCATTTCAATTAGATCATGAATGACAAAGCCACATTCCTGCAGGAAAGTTCCTGTATTCAAGATGTTCCAAAATAAAATGAATATACAAAGACTAGATTTCAGCCTTTCAGTATTTCCTTCCCCAAATTTGAGGTCTACAGTTTTCAGTGGAAGTTAAATATAAAACAGCAAGAACATGCAGAGGCTGTGAACACGCACAACCCCTTCAACTTCAGCTTTCGTGTTCCTTACACGCCCATTGGATCCATCCAAGGAAAACCCTACCTGGCTTTCTGCCACCTCACCAACCCAGCGAGCTGCAATCCATAGGAAGGACTTTCCTGGAGCTTGTATGATACTTCCTCCAGAAAAGGTTTTTAAACTTCTGGATGTATTTTCTGCCCAGAATTTAAAGCTAAATGTCAAATCTACTTTCTTTCACTGATAATGGGGTACAATTTTCAAGCGTCTCAAAACCCACAATGCAGGAGGAAAACGTGCCTATGGATTAAGAAAATCTCCTCTTTCCTATCAGTTGTGCTCTCTGATGAATACACTTTCCTTCAGAAGACTGCAGTGCAAGCCAGCGCATAAATCCAGCATAAACCCTTGCACAAACCTCAGCCAGCGAGTTTGCTGAGGATCTTCAGTGGTTCAGTGGTAGCGCAAAGATAACACCCAACCCAAAATGCCTCACAGAGGTGAGATGAGAAGAGCAGTGTTCTCTGTTTCCACGCCACTAATGTACCTTTCTGCATTTTCTGTACTTGTTGCAAGAGACCTCAAGCATAGCTTTTGGCACCAGACAGTCTTCCCCTAACACAACACCAGGATTTTAAAATGCAGCATTGTTCACTTTATGGTTTGTTTTGCACCGTGGACCCTACACCGCGTGCCTTTCCTCGCCAGTCCCTGCCATCCTTCATGCCTCAGTCACCTCTCCCTGGCTATTTGCTTAAGGCTGTGCACAGCATGGGATTCCTTCATGTAACAAAGTGTATAAGCGTGCTTTTATACAGTGCTGGAAAGAGCCCTCACGAAGCTTCCCTTTTCCATCCCCAGGAGCTGGTTTTACTCAGAAGTTCAGGGAGCAGAAGGTTCTTGCTGACAAAGCCACATGCAGAAACACAGGAAAGGAGCTGAGAACTTATTCCTTCCACCTAGGGAAATGACAGCTTAGAAGAGCAGTTGATTATTACTTGAAGAAAGCCTCTTTCAACGGGTTAACTAGCTAAACCCAATGCATCTCCCTCACGTGGGCTATTTTGCAAGCAGGGGCTCAGTATGACCTCGTGGTCCCCACTATGCTTCACAGAAGAAAGCAGAATTGGGTTTCCTCTACAAACACCACAGAAACTCAGCACTGGGAAGCAAGCACATGAAACTGCTGTCATTGCACCTGCGGAGCCACCTGAAGCTGTACGGGCATCACGCATCCATCTGGGGGACAACAACTGCGCGAGGGACGAGGACAAGCCTGCGGCACGCATGCGTAAGGCGGTGGTTGGGGTTGAAGTCAATGCGATATCCCTCCTACCCTGCTGGGTACCCACGCTCTGCCAGAAGCCAGAAAATAACATACTACTAGGCTTAATGGGCAAGAATAAAGCCAGATACTCTGCACCTGATAAGAAACGTGCCTCCAAACTACGAGCTAAGGAAGACGCGTGCCATCTGACACTGGAAAATCCTGTCTGCAGACACGAAGAAGATCCACTTCCACTGCTCCAAGAAAATACAGTCACCACCTTCCCATGGCCCTCGAAGTGAAGGGTGACCCAACTGGGCCAGGTGCACGTCACAGCAGTTTGTAAAACCACGAACTGGAATGAATCAGTACATTAGTATTTTTTCTGCTGACCCATCACCAATTAAGTCAACAAATTTCTCTGCCATCCCACCCTTCCCTTCTCTCCCTACCGCCCCCACTACACACAGAGATGTTTATTTCCATATACGCTGCAAAACAATCCAGAACTTATTGTACTAAAAAGCAATGCTGGTAACTATTTACCAAATATTTTTTTAAGGCATCCTAATATTTGGCCTGTCACTTCCATGAAAAGATGAGAGAGGACATGAAGGATCTCTCTTTGATGCTCGGTTCACAGCACATAGCTGAAGGCCAGCCGACGTTAATCATCCGAAGAGACAACCTTTTCCAGGCACAGACATGTTCCCTGCAACCACCAGCAGCAGTTTTCAGCTAGATCCATTGAATGAGCCTTTTTGGCTCTAATTGAGACACACAGCGTATGTTAGATATTATTTCCAACTGTTCCATAGATGACAGATCTGAGACAACAGAACGAGAATACCCTCGCTGAAGCAGCCAGGTCTCCTTCCACCCTTGCTTACAGGGCAGGGGTTGCTGTCTGCAGCTGCAGAGCTTTCGACTTCCAATGTACGACTACACGTCAAGAGAAAGGGTGGTGCATCTGGACAAGGAACAACTCCAGGAAACACCTAATGGTCTTTCAAGACACTCCTGTAATCCACTGAGTCCTAATACACCACACTGGAATGAGGCAACACGTGCTATACATTGACACCTGCCGGCGTAACACGTCCTTTGAGCATGCTCTGGTTTCTCTGGGAATCTCAAGTCAAGAGGAGCCAGAACCACCACAAGGAAGGCTTGCTCGCCTCCTCTGAAAGCCTCTCTCATAGCAGTGCTCCAGGCCGGACACAAGCTGCTCTGGAGCGGACACACAGATCTGACCGGTGGCACGCGTGCAAGGAAATGACTTCAGCATCCCACCACAGACAAAACACACCAAACCCGAGGATGATGCCGATACTTTTCTCTCTTTTGTGTACAGAGTAAAAGCAGTTGCTGCAGCTGCGAAAGCGCTCTCCAGAGAGGAGGCAGCTATCCTGAGCTGTGGCCATTAATCTGTGCTTGTTTGTCGCCAATTCTACGGACGCTCGGGCATTACCGGGTTTTAGGCGTTTCCCTTCTCATACAAAGAAGGGAACTGTGGAAGACGGCCTGCTGCACGCCCAAGGTTAGGACAGACGGACAAAAAATCCTGGCTGCTTTAAATACCTACAGCAGGAACAGGTAGCCAGGGCCCACCACGGGTGACGTGAGGTGGAGGATCGTCTGGAGAAGGCCCGACTGGGGAGGCTCATTTCTAGTCCCACCTCGACCATTCAGCCCCCAAACACGTGCATCAGAGCAACCGTTCTCCTTCTAAAAACACATATATGGAATTACTAGGTTTAGCGATTTGACTTGCAGTCGAGTATTTTCAAAATGGTAGAATCACAACCTTGCTAATGGTCTTGTGAAAAATTATTCCTCCTATTCCTGCAGCAGAGAGGATACAAAAGAGGGAAGTAGCCTAGTAATACTTAATTTTTTTTTCTAAATATGAAATTTGCACAGAAGTTGTGGTTTACTGAAATCTCAAAATTTAAGTACAAGAACAAAGGACACAAAGCTCTGTGCGTCACCTTAGCCCAAATCAACATGCACACCCTTGGTATGCTCATGACCAGCACCCTGCCATTATATCGCCGAAGTCACCAGAGACTTTGAAGTACGTTTTGCCTAACCAAGGCAGCAACGGGGCAGCAAATGCTCTCCTGCTCATTGCTTTTCTGCTTTGTCTTTGTCTTTTCAAGTCAGCACTGAGAAAGCAATTAAGCTTCTCATTCTCAACTCCTACAATTGCATGAGCTAGGCAGCCCTGACTCCAGAAGTTTATATATTTTCTTCTTAAAATATGAATGGGAAAGTGTATGCAAAACACCCTTCTTTCCCCATCCCTTCCTTCCCATGAGGAGGAGTGTTTGTTTTTTTATCCGACCTTATGAAAGGTTGGGGAAGCTATTCCACCAATACTCTGATAAAGGTAGTCCACACTTCCTTAGAGATAGAGCAAAGGGAAGGCGGCGGGACAACAAACCCTACCAGCAATAAAGTCACCAGAAATATTTTCAACTAGACAAAATGTCAAAGCCCAGGCTTTTTATGTTTCAATTTATAGATCTTTACGCTGCTCATGCACCATTTCTGAACTAATCCACACAGCTGCTGACTCTGGGGAACAGTCTTTTCTGTTACATATAGGGGTTTAGGGTGGAAGAGGGGCTTTTCTGCACTCTCTGGAAATTTATTTTGGGGACCTTCTTTAAAGACTTGTACGCAGAACCAAACCAAATGAGTGGGTGGTGGCAGACCTTTTAAGCTGTAATTTTTCTCACTCATGTGCTGCAATTTCAAAGCTCTACACTCTAGCACCAACGCAAGAACTGGGAGACCCCAGCCATGTCTTAGCCTCTGGGTACACACGCTTTTCTGGGACCTAGCACCAAATCGGGAGAAAAGCAAGAATATTTTTAGCGCGCAAACACAAGAGAGGAGTTCAGTAAAACCTTCACCGTACCACAAGTGCAGGCACTTTAGCATCGCCCAGCCCAGCACCATGCCGGGGCAGTCCTAGGACCAATAAACTCTTCTGCAGTTCAACCCCAAGCATGAAAAAAGCCTTTTTCTGCTCTGTCTTCCCCTTCATCCTCCACCTGGCAATCATTTTACCCATATCACACATGCATAAGCACAACTTTAAGGTGGAGGAAGACCCCCCCCCGTGTGCGCGCATCAAGTTGAGTGGAGAAAATTGCTCACCTCCTTCTGCTTGCTTCTGCACCAAGCTGCGCACCTCTGTGTTTTGAAGGGTTTTAACCAAAAACGGTAACTTATCGAGATGAATAAGCCTGCTCACCTGGGAAGTTTTATGGTGAAGGGCGAGGGAGACGCAGACTTTTTGGCAGAAGCACTGGCAGACGTGATTAACAGCTTGGAGAAAACCGCTGGTATTTATCACCTAACTTGTTTTTAGGAACTACTGTAAAAAGGCACATCGCCGATCCGATAAGATCTTTCAAACTGGTGGAGTTTGCGTGTATATAGACAGAGGGGGGAAAATGGTTTATTTGGGCTCGAGCGCTCTTCCTGCAGGATGCGGTGTTTACAAAGGGTATTTCTAGAACTTCCTGCCGGTGCTCGCGAGGCCGGCCGCTCCACGCGCGCCTCCGGCTCCTCCCGGAGCCAGGCTGGGTCTGTCCAGCACTCACTGGGAAGGCCCCAGAAGCACGCGGGCTGCAGGGGTTTCACCAGTATCCCCCGGTCCAGTGGGACCGAGCTCCAAGCCACTGAGGTGTGTGAGCGGGGGGAAGATGACAGCTCTTGTTGACGTGTTTTTCCTGCAAAAATCTTCAAGTTGTCATTGTCTATATAATACATAATGCTTTTTTTTTTTAGCACACCTTTAAAATGCATTTAGACCCCCTTCTCCACCCTCTTTATTAATATTTTCAAATCAAGCCATCTAACTCTACACTTTGCTTTCTTCAGACAAGCCAAAAAGCTCATCTTCAGCATTGCTTAATAAGCTTTCTTCAGTCATTTATCATTTGGACTCTCACGCAGTATTACAATCCCCAAATACTAAACACTTGCAGAAAAAGAAAAAAACAGGAATTTTTTCTCTTAAGCAGCTCTAGCACTTTCATTATCCCGCAGCCTTTTATTTGTGTTTTTAAGCACAGAAAGCAAGTTCTGCGCTAAGTTTTCCTCCCAGTTCAATTAAATGCCAAATGCCTTTTTCAGAACAGCAGGTCATTCAGGCAATGCAAACATCGGAATCACTGTTTTTCAGATCTCTCTACAGTTCACTAACCTTTCTGTCTTTATAGCCACCAAAATGCATACATCCAGCAACAACACGTAAAGAAAGGACTGACTGCAACCAGCTTAACACCTCCCATGCCAAGTTTCAGTCAAGGATGAATTATGTTGGCAGTGCCATAAATCTTCAGCGATAAAGTTTTTGCTGTAATTTCTCCAGTATTAAACAACAAAAGAAAAAAAAAAACAGCGTAAGCATGCATCGCTGAAATATCAGTGGGTTTTACATAATTTATACATGTACTTTAAAAACACCAGGCCTAACCAGCTCTGAAACACAGGGATTTGCACTGCGGTCTAATGCGGATGCTGGAGCCTGGCTCTCCAATGCTCATCCCCCCCACCAGGGAAAATTTGGCATGCTTTGCAAGGTCACAGCATTTTTCCATATCCAGCCAGCTGGGGCTTCTCCTGGGATTTGGGAGCGGTGGGTTTTGGCTCCCTTGGGCCAAGGGCAACCTAAAACCCTGCTCTCCCAGCCCGGGCGATGGCTCTTCTTCCAAGTCGCATTGTGCAAATGGGGCGGGCCGGGGCATCGCCTCCTCGCCTGCCTGCGGGCACGGCTCTGAGCGTGGCGGGTTTAACCCAAGCTCACCACTGTGGGTGTGCAAGAGGAGCACACTTAACATTTCTTGGCTCTCTGGTACCGGTAGGACCTGTGGCATCAAGCACCGAAGTCCTGTGGTGGATTTTGGCACTCGCCTCCCCATCCTGCCGCCAGACTTCTGTCCCTGCACCCCCATCCATGTGGTGCAGATAAACGATGGAGGGATGAAAAGGTCTAAGCGTTAAAGGAATCATGTAACTAAACCGAAGCTGGAGCACTGGGTCCACTTCTGGGCCCCCCAGTACAAGAGGGACCCGGACATACTGGAGAGAGTCCTGCAAAGGGCCACCAAGATGAGGGAGGGGCTGGAGCACCTCTCCCATGAGGAGAGGCTGAGAGCTGGGGCTGTTCAGCCTGGAGAAGAGGAGGCTCAGGGGGATCTCGTCAATGTCTACAAGCACCTGAAGGGAGGGTGCAATGAATGCAGAGCCAGGCTCTTTCCAGTGGTGCCCAGTGCCAGGACAAGAGGCAATGGGCACAAACCGGAGCACAGGAGGATCCCCCTGATCACCAGGAAGCACTTCTGTACCGTGCAGGTGACGGAGCACTGGCACAGGCTGCCCAGAGAGGCAGCTCCTGCTCCTCCTTGGAGACCTCCAAAACCCAACTGGATGTGGTTCTGGGCAAACAGCTCTGGGTGGCCCTGCTGGAGCAGGAGTTGGACCAGATGACCTCCAGAGGTCCCTTCCCACCTCAGCCATTCTGGGATTCTGTGAATAAAAAGGAAGTTACACAGCTGAAATAAACTCCAAGTATGCTTTGAATGAGCCTGGTTGATACTCTCTTATCTCTACGTGATTCTGAAGAATGAGACTGTTTGTAAATAACTTGCAATGCCAGACGCAGAAGCCCTGCAGCAGGGGCCGAGTTTACTCCTCAGCTCTGCTCACATCTTCCAGTAACTCCTTACTGCATCTCTTTGACTTGTGGAGAATAAAAAAACAACTCTCAATATCGAAAGCCAGATAGCTTTTCTTCCCTCAGCCCCCGAGTGTGCTCTTGCACAGATCCCACAAACAGGGGGCCCGAGCGCAGCATCCCGCGGGTACCACCCCGCTGACTGCCCCAAGGTCCGGGATGCGGAGGATGAGGGATGCTCGGCTGGCTCCTCACCCACCTCTCCTCGCTTTGTCCCAACTTGAGGCAAAGCACATGCTTCCTCACGCGGCGCAACGTGAAGCATTAGTAACCTTATATATATATTTATATATATCAGCTCGGGGGCATACCTTTCTACTCCCAAACCATGTAAACAGCCAGCTGGCTTTCCAAGGGCTTAGAAGCCAGGCGGGAGTGTTGGGGCATGTCGGCGGAAGAAATGCAGCGAGCAGAGGTGAGCCGAGCCCTTGGCTCGCACCCAGCACAAGTGCGGGATAGGGCCAGGCGTTTTTTTGGGCAGCATCTTTGGCCGCAGGGACCCGCTGCAGGCACCCGAGCTGTCAGCACAGCCGCAGAAAAGCGAGCACTGCCCGTACATCTCATGGCTCGTTTAAAGGGAGGAAACCCCTCCTAAAAACAGATATGCAGGAGGTTATAGGATAGCTTTCTTCCAGCTCCTGCTCCCCCCCCCCCAAAACTGCCTTCCTCCACCAGCAGGCGAGTTAACAAATAAAAGCTAAAGCACAGATGGTCTAGAGACTCTGAAAAATAATAATAATAATAAAAAAGACTATGGAGACACGCATTATTAGCTCATTGCCCTTGCAAAATGGCATCATTTCAGAAACTTGGTCTTCCCGCAGGCCACGGCCGGTGCTGCCAGGCTCAGTGCGGTGCACAGGGAAGCAGCTCTGTGATTTCTCGTAGTGTTTTGAAACCCCAGTTGCTCCAAAAACACCTCTATTGCCTTTCAATGATTGCAAAGGGAACTAATCTTTCTCCAAACTACTCACCAAACAGGTAAGCAATGCTAAATTTTTTAATGTGTGGAAGCAGTGGGGGAAGCCGCCTAGCCTTCAGTCCCACTTTTAAGCAGCAAAAAGAGAAGTCATGGGACTAGCCACATGGGACAAACGTCTATAATTAAAGTCTAAGCACATTTCCTCAGGATCTGAGTGCATGTGCACAGCACACTCCCGTCCTCACACGGCAACGCAGGTCCTTACAAGCAGAGAAGCGCTTGCACCATGGCCCTTTCTCCCTCATACGCCAGATCAAAAGACACCAAGTTTTACAACGCATCTCAATATCGATGCAAGCCTCCCACAGTTCAGCAGCAGAGGGATGGATGAGAGTGACCTGCACAACTTTCTCGTTAAAAAACAGCAAAAAAGTGGTTGCTCTGAGCAAGAGACACAGTTTTGTTCCTAGAGAGATGTACACAGGTAGCAAGTCCTACTATTACTTTTGGAAGGCATTTAATACACACACATGAAAAAAATCTGTTGCGTTGTTTGGGTCTTTCACTAAAGATGCTATTTTTGGCTTGCATTCTGCCCGGCTTCTGCACCTCCTCACCTGGCAAGTGCCACCCAGCAGGGACCAGGCTCTGCCACCGCGGCCGTCGTCACTTTGCTTCTTGCCAGGCGCTGTGGTCCAGGTCCCAACGCGTTGGCAAAGGTGAGCAGCTCCACAGCCCGCTTATGGAAACATCATAGATGATGGGGAAATCAAAGTTTTGCTACGGAGCCATGTAACCCCTCCACCCCACACTTGCCAGTAAGAAGAAATTTCCTTCCTCGATGGAATAGCCATCAGCTATCGGGCTCAGCTGACAGACTCAAGATCTCTCCTCTGATTACAGCACACGTAGGAGTTGAGAACAAAGGAGGGGGAAAAATAAAACCAAAACAGTCCTTGAAGCGTGAGCTGCAAGTGAAGAAAGTCAAAGAAGAAAGTTATTCAAAGAGCCTAAGAACAAGAACACCGGAGACAAAAATAATAATTTGGGATAAACCTCCCCTAGACCTCCTGCAACAGGTAGAACCTGCTGGCTGTTGGCACACACGTCTTTACAGCCCTGAAAGCACACTTTGTAATACTGTTTTTGACAAAACACAGCTTGCTTTTAAGGTGAAGCACCTACTTCTGTTGTGTGAGGTAGCCGATGTTTCTCTTCAGCTGCTCACTCCTTTGACTTCAGGAAAACAGAGGCAAGGAGCACAGATGTGATACTCACAGGTACCAACACCGATGGTCACGCTGACACCATAAAAGCCTAAAAACAAGTGTAATGCCGCAGCGTAGCTGCACGAGGAAACAAAGCTGTAGAAACTGCGCACGCATACCCACACATGCCAACCCAACCCAAACCGCAACCTCTGCGCCAAAAAGCTGATACAAAACCAAAGCAGAGGGTGAGACGTGAAGGGGGGCATCAAAATGCAATTGGAGAGAAAGCTTTGGGCCAGAGGAAGCAGAGAGAAGCTGGCTGGCACAGCCCTGGAGAGCCAGCTTGTCCGAACTGACCAGGCACCAGAAAAAGAAATGATGGAAAGGAAGATGACCAGGCAAGGAGGGTAGATGTGGGATGGGCAAAGGTAAGCAAGGAAAAGAAAACTCAAAATCTTGGCAGAAAATAGAAGAGGAAAAAAAAAAAAAAAACAACCAAAACAGAAAGAGGAGCATTAGAAACCACCAGCAGAGTTACCCCATGGCCAAGGCGGAAGAAAGGGTCAGTGCCGCCAAGGCGCTGGAGATGTTGCACCGCTCTGCTTTCCAGCAGGCTTGGAGACCTCCCTCGCCGGTGCAGGGATATACGGGACAGCAGCTTCTCACCTGCCTTCTGCAGTTCACAAAAACGGGGACCACTGAGGCTCACCCTCCCCATGACACCATCCCGACCACCGCGCAGGACACGGGGCTCACCGGCATCACTTTGTGGTCCTTCTGCTGGCACGTGATACAATTGCACATAGGCAGAAACAAGGTGGTTGTACCCTCACACTACAAACCGCCCGTCTACCTCCATTTTACTTTATTTCTAATTTCCACACTGCTTCAGAAGCGTAAGCCCTCCAAAAGTCGAATGCTCCGCTTAACGAACAGGGCACGTACCATAAATGCAGTATCCAGAGCTGTACTTCTAGTTTTACTCATCTCTGTCCCCTCTCCATTCCTGAGCATCCCTTGCAAGAAGGATTACCTTCTGCTGTTACGAAAGGGGGGGGAAAAAAGGGGGAAAGGAAAACAAAGCACATTTTTCAATGAATTCAGTGACGGAAGTAATTCCTATGGCCAAAGTTGGCCTCAGCAGTTAGGAAAGTGCACGGTGCGCCTTTGCCAACGAGCAGCAAGACCTTGACCTCCGCAGAACCATGGTGCTGCCACCCGACGGGCTGAATCCGTACGCGATGGCATTTGGTTTGGGATTCGGCCATCTGCCTGCACCCTTTACAGAGCCACGATACTCGGAGTTTGCTGAGCGCGTCTCTCCCAGGTTTAATATCTCCAGAGGATCATTTATTCTTAGTCTGCTGGAGGGAAGGAAATTGAATTTTCCAATTTCTCAAGCATGCCAGAACATGCAATAAAGTGACAGGGGGGCTGAACCCTGCAGTCGCATCGCCTTTTGTTCCCAAGCTCCTGTTTTCCAACCTGGTCCAGAAGGAGAATGACAATTATCATCATCTCCCTGCGGTTTTGGTGGCCTCAAGGAAACAATTTTGTGGTTGCAATCCAGCTACCAGAGAAGCGAGTCCACGTTAAGAAAGAGCCTCCCCTGTACGACGTACTTTTGTTTGCAGCCTCGGGATTTAATTAAACGGGCAGATAAAGCCTACCTTTTAACCCACGCTAGAGGGTGCGCCAGATCAAGATCAGAATGCGCTGCAAAAACAGGTTGAAGCAGCTCCTGGCTGCATCCGTGCCACAGGCAGGCACCGTCCATCACCGGCCCCTGGTGCTCCTTGCTGAAAATCCCACTTTCCGGCCCAAAGGCAAGTTTTTTAGGCTTCTCTTAGTCAAAAGCAGGACTGGGGTTTTCTGAGGGTTTGGGCTGAAGCGCTGAGTCCACAGAGAAATTCAAGTCCAGCTCCTTCGTGCTTGCTTGTACACAACCCTCTTCCCACAGGTCTCTCTCCATGTTGACCGACCAAACGCCCTCACTAAAATCCCTCTATCTATAGCTGCTTTTCAAGTTGTTTCCAAGACAGAAGCAGAAAGGGTAGCTCCTTTTTTTTTTTTTGGTCTATTTCCATCTGACAGAGCTATTATTCCCTTATAAACAGCAAGTTCTCCAAGTAACTGAACAAAGCAGCTACTTACATGTAGTATTTTAAACAGTCATGTTTTCAGGCCAAGAAATAAACAGTTATATTTTGGCAACCCTTCATTTCCTGTCCTATTTGTGAGCAATAATGTCATGACACATAGCATGTCCCATGCCTTCCTCCCTGGCTCAAGCCTGCAAGAAAAAAAGGTTAGCTGAATGAATGGCTTATGACAGCTACAGAAAAATCACCAGTATTGGGCAAAAGTGTGTTGCAAATGGAAAAAAAAAAAAAAAAAGAAAGAAAAAGATTTTTCAGTGTAAAGGGCAAACTGTTGCACTGATGGGCTCAGTGCTTGGAGCAAGTGACGGCGATGCTGCTCAGTGATGGAAGGAGGTGGGATTAGGGGACCAGCGCAAGGACAGATCAGCGGGAACCAAGTTTAACTCTCTGTGCCTGGGAGGGGAAAAACGCATCGCCCCGACACACCGCCGTGACCGAACGCCGCATTTTGCCTGCCCTGGGAGACGCACCGCGCTTAACCCGGTGCGTGAGAAGCCTGCGAGGGATCGCCAGAGCCACTTGCAGGAGTTCGGCGGGCGCGCATCCAGCCCGCGGCACCGGGCGAATAAACGAGGCGCGCTCCGGCTGCCGAGCGGGGACAGCCCCGCCACGCGTGTCGGGGCCGCAGGAGCTGGCTTGGCTGGGGCAGGGCTCCCCTGCTCCATCCCGAAACGCCGCGGACCGACACTTCCTCGTTCTCTGACCTTTTCCATTTAATTACTTCCTGTGACTTTCTTGGAACCCTGCATCGTAACGATGCGCCGGCCGCCTTCGGGCGTAACTGAATCATTTTATGCCTTCCGATTCGGCTGAATACTCCTACTTGTAACCAGAAATACAGCAGTGACCCGCCCTGGGGGCCACCAGCTGCCCTCCCCGAGCTCTCCCACCGCCCCCCAGCTCCAACACCGCCCGTTCGTCACCCCTAGACAACGTGCAGGAGAGCAGCACGGTGGCAGGGAGGGAGGGAAGCAGAAATAAAGCCCGGGAAGCAGAAAGAGGCACACTCTTCGCAATGACAAATCGACCTCTAAGTATCGATCGGAAATGGTGCAGTCATTAAGGAACCCATGAGTCTCCGGCATCCTAAGCACTATTTTTCCTCCTTGGTTTTAGGAAGTGGTTCAAAGCTCAAAATATTGTAGAGATGTTCCCAATGCAGAAAAAAAAAAAAAAAAAGCCAACAATGGGGAAAAACAACATAATTTACTTATTTTAAAGTGCATCCTGACAGCGGTCCTTTTTTTTGCAATCTGGCTGTTAACATTTGCTCACAGTGCACTCAGTGAAATGAGAATAGCTATGCAAATTAAAGCCAGATATCTAGGGCAAATAGCACGCTATACTACCATTGTTCTGACAGCTCGAGAAAACTTACCAGGAGAGCCTGTTCTTATTTCTTTTAACACCATATATATTGGGAAAAAAAAAAAAAAAATCACTTCACCCACCACCGAAACGAAAAACAACATATGAGTCACTCGCTTCAGCAACGCTATCAATCAATGCAAGACCGGAGGGGAAGGGCTTGCGAAGGAGAGCGTGGCGTACCTAAAACACCCAACCGTGCCCTGCAACACCACGGCCCGGCTCGTACCGGGATGAGCCCGGCGCTTCCACAGCAGCAGCGCTAGCAGCCTCCGAAACAGCCGCTCGGGATGCGGACTGGCCGCGGTGCTTCATTCGCCCTGACATCCACCAAGGAAATGGATACCGCTGGTTGGGAAGCGGGCTCGGCACCAGCTGCCCATCGTTCCCCATCTCCCGCACGGCTTCTGGAGCGAGGAGCAAAGCGCAGGACATGCGCGATGCGAGATCCTCCCTCCGCAGCCCAGATAGGAAGGACACGAGACCAGCGAGGTGGCACGTGCAGGGAGAATTTATTCCAAAACAAACTGCAACCTACAATTAAATAAAAATAAAGCCAGAGCCGAGCACTCGTTGCTCACTGTCTCACGCCGACACTCACCTCTGCACTGAGCCCTGCGCAAAAACGCGTTCGGAGCAAAGTCTTCCCCCGAGACGAAGGTTCACGAGCATCGTGCATCGATGCCCACAGGCAGACACGCGGCGAGCACCAGCTTTGGTCCGCCGCACTGAATCGGGTTTGCTTTCGCGCTCTTGAGACCACATCCACGGACCCACCTCTCTCTGTTGTCCAGATTGAGAAATGAAACCGAGAACCAAACCGAGAAGCCGAGGGTTTTTGTTGGAAGTGAGTCTGCCACATTTTTCCAGCCTGCTAGGTCGTGGCAATCTGCGAGAGAAACTCAACTTTTTCTGGAAGAACCGTGCTGACTTCAAAATAACCACAATTTCAGAAGCTACATATAAACATGTATTTATAGCCTCTTCATTAAGAAGTGCCAAAAATACAATTCCTCTTAATACATGTGTTGCAGGCAGAAGCCATTTCCTTCGCCGCTAACGTTTCTACAGTAAATCACGTCAAAATAAGTTTGCTGTTGTTAAGGTATAGCGCAGCGCATGCCGGCAATTAAATTTTTACCCTAAAACAGCACCGAAGTTGCACAATTTTTACGATGCTTTACGAGCCCTGAGAGAAGTCATTTCACCGCGCGGCACATCCTATGGCGCTTGGCACCAAACCAGTCCTGCGTGCGGTGACTCATTTTTCTGACTGTCAAAACCAGAAAGAGATAGCCAGGGACGGTGTTTTGGCGAGGATAAATAGAAGTCGGCCCTGTAATTTTGCAGCAATATCTTTGTTAAGTTTTATTGTTTTTTTTTGTTTGTTTGTTTGTTTTGTTTTTTTTTTCGGGGGCCGGGGGGGGGCACCTTCAGTCATTTTGAAGGCTCGGGGCATG
>VXAL01008752.1:92840-152202 GCA_013399475.1 Chauna torquata
GGCGGGGCTCGGCCTCGCCCAGCCCAACCCCGGTCGTGTTCCGGCTGCCGGGGACGGAGCCGGCTGCTTCTTCTGGGGCTGCCCGCGCTGGCTCCGTCGCCTGCGTGCGTCCGCGTGGCGCGTCCCCGGAGGGCACGCTGCGAAACGCTCCCTCGGGGGAAGCAGGTGCTGCGCGCTTCGAAGGGCTCGGGGAGCGCTTGGCCCCGCGCGGTGAGGAAGCCTGGCCCTGCCAGCGCTGGCTAAAAGCCGTCAGGGTTGTGGCTGTGAAAGGCCCATCGCTGGGTGCCGCGGTGTCCGCAGGATGAGGCCCGCTGGAAGGTTTTACTTTCCTGTAGGTGATCTATAGCTCCGCTGCGGGCGAGCAGTCCTGGGAGGAGAAATCCGTCTGTCCCACCCAGGCGCGTCGCCCTTCGGCCTCCGTGCACTCCTCAGCTGCGGCATCTCTTTCCCACCGCCGGTGGGGACGTGCCCCGCTTCTGCTCTCGCTGCTGAAATTTGGGTTGTCCCACTGCGTGGGGATATCCAGACTGCAGGGCTGCGATTCCTGAGGAAGCCACGTACTGACTGACCTTTCAAGTCTAAGTTGGGGGACTCGGTCCGGAAGGGGCCTTCAGATTTTGGGGTGGAAGTTGTGTTTCTGCTCTGTTAGGCTTGTTTCCAAACAGTGTCAACTCTCTTTTCAGGAGCAGAAGTGGAAACTCGGAAAAAATCCATGGACTGCCAGTACCGCAAGGGCGGCAAGAGCCGACGAAAGCCTTGAGGCCTTGCGTATGGGCGGTTACCCCCGAGGACAAGCAGCGCGTCCTCTGGAGACGGTACCGGAATCCACAGCTTCGGTGGCGTTGCAACATGAGAGTATCATTATGTTTTCATTACTAGAGGTTCGGCCTGTAACGCTGTGTCACGCGTGAGACACAAGCCCGCTTCCCTCCCCTTGGCCGCCTGTGGCACGCTCATCCCCTTGCCACCCATTCATACCTCTGTCAAGCACAGCGTGACCCCCCCGGCTGTGCAAATGCGTCCCCCCTTTGTGGAGTTAAGCTGCCGGATGCGCTAAATTGTCCCGGCTAATAAAACCCCCCAAGGCCTCTTTATTTTGGAAAGTTATTCAAGGATCCAGCGTGCAGAATGGCATGATAAACATCCTGGCAAAGCTGTGCTGGCAGTGAAAGGAAGTGTCCGGGCAGGAGTGAGCGGCTGGGGGCAAGGAAATGGCAGGAACTTCTTCAGCAGCTGCTGTACCATAAAAGACCAGATGTAATGATTTGACACACTTCCACCCATCTTTTTTTTCTTTTCTTTTTTCCCCCCAAATGATGCTGAGATTACACAGGCTTCCAACTTCCTTAATATCTCTCATGCCGAAAATCTCCGTGTTCAGCTGGAGCATCAATGTGCGCGAAGTGGGGAGCTCGGCATTTAGCCATTAGCTCCCACAGAACCAGAGTCAGGGGAGAGTTATGGCCACGTGAAAAAAACAGCAACCAGGGTGCAGTCATGTAATTAAAAGGCCATCATAATGCGTTACCACTGAGGAGGACTGGGCTACATGCGGTCCTGTTAATGCTTGAGAGCCTGGCTTTCTGACCTGAATGTATTTTGTGTTGTGCATGCGGATATTTGTCACCATGGGGAGAAGCCCATGTGCCTGAGATGTAGAAGCTGAAGTCTTACTTGATCTAGTTTCTTGAGTCATTTCCTGTGGATTTGTGAGATCTCGCATTTGACCTCTGCTTTCACTGTCATGCTAATTTGGATGATGCTAAACTGTTTATTCCTGGAACAATTTCCCTCACTGTACAACCCTCTTACTATTGCATATATGCCATTCGTGCGGACAAATACTGGGTTCTGTTCTTCAAATATTCAGGTTACCGTGTTGGTTCTTGTGAGTAGCACTTTCAAAACGACTGATTTTTCTGAATGAAAGGCTCTCCAAGGTGTGATTTCTGCTTGTGCGTTGTACTGTTTGTATACAGAGATTCTGCTTACGCACTGAACAGCCTTTCTCCGAGATGGGATCGTTACAGTACCTGCAATTAATTAGCCATTGGTGGCAGAGTTTCAAGACGGCACCTTCTGCGTACGAACGATTTGCATGCTATGAATATTCTGCGCTTTGTATTTGAATGGAAAGTTCATTGTGCAGAGTGGTAGTTTAGCTGTTGCAGGGAACCTGGTGTATGGACGTTGTTTCTATTTGGACTGAAAACAGACTTCCCCAAGGGCTGTCACACCTTTAGCTGGCGCTGATTTTAGGTGAGAAGCGCTGGAATTTGGCCAGGCGGAGTTCAGAATGGCATGTACTGCAGGCTTGCAATGTAGCCTGTTGCCTTCCCATACTCTTGCCTCCGAAACGTGTCCCTTTGAGCTGAAGTCTTCCGCGCTGCTGAAGCAGGAACCTCAATGTGAACATTGGTACCTTGTTGACTGTGCTGGTTTCAGTGGCTTTTCCACTGACTCACTCTGTGACTTTGAATGAGTGAGGAGTGGAATTTAGCAGTCCTGAATCATTCCACCCTCCAGACAATTACCCCCCGCCCCGATAATTCTTTTGAGCAGCAATCATATTTCAAAAGCAATGATAACATCCGTGTTTTCCCCCATTATAATGGCTCAGAATGTAAGAGCTGCAGAAACGATCTGCAATGTCTGCAGTCAGCTTGAAAGCTTTCAGAGCTGACACATTTTGGTAGGTCACAGAGTTTGGAAATACAAAGCTTTTTTCAGCAGGAGTGGGATTTCCGCATGTGGTTTAGAGAATTGTTGCAAGGATTTCGGGCAGCTGCCAGAGGAAGAGGAGTGAGAGAGCTCCTCGCAATCTTCACAGGATGTTCTTCTGAAGGACACCAAGACTGGAACAAGAGAGCAGAAAGGGACTCTTGCTGCCAAACAGGCTGCTTTGCCCAAAAAACTAGAAACCCACTGTTTTCTGGGTTTCTTTTTTTTTTTTTAATGATGCAGTTTTACTAGGACAGAAAATGTTTTTTATCTCGACAAAGCTTTTGTGATCTCTTTGCTGCTGCATGTGTGCACCTCTCCGTACAACTTTGGGGTGCTGGAGTCCAGGGGAGAAGGACTGGAAGGGAGGAATGGGGAAGGAGAGTAGAGATCTCAGAAATACCCCAGTGCTCGCAGGTTCAAATAAAAGAGATGACTGGATAGAGGAGCAGCTCAGTGCTTCCAGCTGAAAGAAGAGGTGGAGCAGGAGCTCAGCCCTTTCTGGGCACCACAGGACAACAGCGATGTCCTGATGGTCAGGATAGCATCCACCAGCACTTGCAGTCAGCCGTGAGTCACGCTTGCGGGACAAACCTAGTTTCATTCACTGCTGCGTTCACTAAACCCTGTGCTCTCTTTCGCCTTCTCCCAAAATAAAAGCAAGGGTTATTGAAATCAAGTGACTGTGAGGAAAAGGGGGCTTTTCAAAACCCTTTCGTTCCTATTAGGCTGTCTGATGTCCTCTTAATATTCAGCAGTAAGTGATTTATAGCCCTCCTGACATGATGGTTTGGTGTTTCCTTTGTGTGCATAACTTCCTTTTGATATAAGGGGATGATAACAAACCCAAATTGTAATCTCACAAGCACATGACACGTTGTCTTTGTGGTGCAGATAGCAGGAAAATGCTCTGATCTCGAGTTCAGCGCTTCAGCTTCCTTCCCACCCCCCGAATTTCACCCTGGTGGCAGAGTGGCATCAACAGGTTTAGTGAGTTGGCACGGGTAATTCCTTCACACCTGGTGATGCCGGCTGAAGTTTTTTGGGAGTCCCACCGGAGATGAGTCCCTGGTGTGGACTGAACAAGAGATGGGTGCACAGCTGCTTCTTGCACTTCTTTTGTCTATTTTTTGGGTGAGTGCCTGGGAGGAAAAACTTACAAAACCTTCATGTATCCATGTGGGTTCCCCAGCAGAGCTTTGCTTCTGGCCGTTCCCAGTTCAGAGCGTGCCCTGGCCCATCGCATCGAAAGACGAGCGTGCACGAACTCTGCCGCTGTCACAGATGTGCTGGTAGCCTCAGGGTTGGTCCTAAAGCCGGGCTACTTTTGGCACCAGAGAAGGGCTGCCCTCCCCTCAAGGTGCTTTTCCACCCTTGGGAGCATTTATATTTTTACCTGCATTTATGGTACAGCTGTTTCCAGGGTCTCATGGGAGCTGAATAAACGCACGGCAAATAACCTGTCTTCAGGGAACACAAAAATGGATGGACCAGGGAAAGACGCTGGAGCTGTGCACACCTTCTCCTCCCCTCCTAGGGGGTTATTTGAATTAGGCCTGAACACTTCAGGAGCTTGATTTTCTTAAAGTTGCCTTCCTATGCCCGAAGTTCACTCCAAAACCGGTGTTTCTCCCTTT
Source organism: Chauna torquata (assembly GCA_013399475.1). Taxonomy (NCBI): domain Eukaryota; kingdom Metazoa; phylum Chordata; class Aves; order Anseriformes; family Anhimidae; genus Chauna; species Chauna torquata. The sequence continues at coordinate 97,199 of VXAL01008752.1, forward strand.
CTCACGTAGCTAATGGGAGACCATCCCTTCTGAATGCCCGTATCTCCTGTACTGCGAGGCTCTTTGGTCAGCCTCAGCAGGTGACCGGATGGACCAGTGCCTACTTACCCTGGCAGAGCGTAAAAACAGTTTTCGTGGCTTGACCTGCTTTTCTCACCTAGCATCTTGCCCTGCTTAGAGCGTCCTGGTCAAGTGCCTGAGCAGCTATGGTAGCAGGTTTACCCAGCTGGGACAGATATCCCCACAGGTATTGGTCAGAAAAGACTTCTGGAGATTAATTAAGCTTTTGAAATATGGCAACGAGCTAGTGGCTGGGTCCCACATTTAGAGGCTTATGGGGTCTTGCGGGGACAATGAGTGGACTGATGCTGTATGCACCCTGCATGTCTCCTCCTTAACTGAGCCCTGCTCAGTGACACTGACCCACGCAGTCCCTTACAGATGCTCAGCAATATTTAATTTCAAAGGGTAACAGTCCACCCTCTTCTCCAGGCAGCTATTTTCCCTTGTGTCAATGTCCTCAGAGCAACTCCAGCTAGGCAAATATAGCACATGGCTTATAAGTGTCCTGGAAGGACTCAGAGGTGGAGAGCTGAAGCTATAGAAAGTTCACGGTTAACCCAGCATGCTATGGGATGGCTCTAGCAGGGACAAAGCTGCAGCACACCCCGAGGAAGCGGGCAGGAGACGTCGGTGGTCCTGCAGAGGGCAATACCTTGGCCAGCCATCCTCCGAGACGCTTGCATCGTTGCTCCCGAGAATTCCCATGAAAAATAATCACACGCTCCTTTTGTGTCCTTGTAATCACGAAAGTATTATGCTTCCCTGCCCACTTCTAAGGAGAGAGATAATTAGTCACCCCACACAAATCTTTTGGGACGGCACATACGCTGCGGTGTGTGTTCCAGCTCTGTCTACGAGGGAGCAAAGACGCGCAGCCCTGCTCTCTGCGTGGTTATTAACAGGCGCTGCCATTTGCAGGAGCTGGGTGCAAGCCTTTCATTGTGCTTACCGCCAGCCACATCTCCACAAGCGTTTGCTGTCGGGATGAACGAAGCCTGGAATTGCAAGCCCAGGTTATGGAGCTTCAGGCCTGCAAAGTAAAAAAAAATCCAAGGCATTGGCGTTCTGAAGTGGCGGCTGAAGGGCTGCTTTTGTTCCTTCTGCTGTTAATACCCTCGTGCTAAAATTGCGAACGGTGCGGAGTGGGGGTTAATTTAAGGGTTGTTGTGATAGAAGAATTATTCAGAATTTACTGAAAAACTGCAAATGGAAGCTGTTCTGGAAAATAGGCTGTTTCCATACTCGGAAGCATTTGGTTTATGTTTCGGGGATTGTGAAGGGGACCTCCTAGATCCATGGCAGGTAAACATTTACCTTCGATTCTGTTTTTCTCTTCAAGTCTGTAACCCCCAGCATTTACACTTAAATGGATGTGCTGAAAGCTGTGTTTAGGAAGAGAGAATTTCATCCTCTCCTGCACGTACTTTTAACACGTGATAATCGTTTGGCTGCAGCTTTGCAAAGTATGGCCGGAGGGGTGGTTTGTACGGGAGGAGGCACACGGCTCTGATGATGACTGCCTGATTCAGCCCCACTGAAGGCAGCGGCAGCAGGATCAGACCATCCAGAAGAGACCTTTTATTTTAAATAGCCGTAATGTACCTTCAGTGGCTATGGCAAATTCCTGCCTCCTGATTTCGCACATCAGAGGAGTCCCGTTGACAACATTAGGAACACGTGTGTGTGTATGAAAGGATCATGTGCGCATTCAGGGTCACACGTGTTCAATGTAGGCGTCGATCTCAGCACAACTGCTTCAGAAAGGATTTCAATTGCCCTGTGCTTCTGGGGGAACAAAGACCAAGATGCTCAGCAGCATCCAGACACCTAGCTTCTTGTGCATGCCCAACTCAGCAGCATTGTCTGGCATTTTAAGCATTTTATCACATTTATTTTTTTTAAACAGGGAGCTAGAGAGCCTATGAAGAAGGCATTTTGGTGACTGCTGCTATGTTTTTTTAATGTCATTGTTTTTGCCTTTGTCAGACCTATCACACAGTTTGGGCTCTTCCTTTATTTTTCCCTTTCTGCTGCTTCTCTCCTTCCAGATCTGTACCTCCCATACCCTGGGCAATGTAGTCCAAAACTTGTCGAGGGGTGACAGAACCACCCTGACCGCATGGTCTGTATGGATTGCCTAGCATAGAATGGCTGCTTCTTGTACCTAAACCATCACCGCACTAACAGTATTTAATTTATTGCCATATAAAGTGCTCTGGATAGCTGTGACATTGAAAAACTGCTTATAAATCAGCTCCTGCTCAGCTCTAAAGAGATTTGGATCTTCTCTTTGGCAATTCTGGTTCCAAGAAAGTAATAAATGTGAACGCTCTCCTAGAAGACTTGAGCAAACTGAATGGTCTGATACAAGGCCTGGGAGACGGCAGTCTGAATTTTGGCCCTTAAAATCCATCATACAGAATTTTCTTGTCATCCTTTTGCAAATATCAGGGGGGAGCTAATCACTGAGGAACATGAGATGGTGAGAAAAAATCATTACCCAGGTCATAAATGATACACGGCTACTTTTGATATAGCTTGTGCATCTGTGTAATCATGTATGATCTTATTTATTAATTGTCATTAGTGTCCCTACCTTAGCGGTTTTCGCTAAGGAGAAGAAGAGCAGAAGAAATGAGAGCACGGGGAGATGCCCATGTGTCAGCAGGAGAAGTCAGACTCAGGAGCATTTGGTGTCATCTAGGAGAGGAAAACATCGCTGGAGCTTGAGTCCCAGTGCTCATTTACATGTGTCTAATTGCTGGGCTGTAAGTGGTACTTAAATCACCTAAAAACCTCCATTCCCCTGTAATTTGCTATCAGAAAGGACAGAAATGTATTCTAACATGTTTTTGAGACATACCAGAATTACTCCAAACTTAGAATTTTGGAGTGAAACCGACTGTTTCGCGCCTAAATACTACACTGCTTATTCTCTTCCCATAGTTTATATCAGCATGGATTAAAACAAAACTATGCAGTGGAGCTGCCCCATCAGACTGTACATGGTTGTAGTCTTTTGCCTGATGCGGCCTGAGTAAGTGTGCTCCAGTGTGCATTTCCACCCTAGGAAAAATTCTTTACATCCCTATTTCCAAGTTTTAAAATAACTCTCTACAGATGAAACACATTTTTCACCGTCCAAAGAAGTGTTTTCACCTAAAAATATTTTTTGCTGCCTAAACAAGAGCCCTTTCCTTTGCACTTGTGCCAACATGCAACTTGGATGAAGAATTAAACTTAGGCTCCTAGTTGTAATGCTTCCCCCCTACGTTTTTTAAATAATGACTGTAAGACATACACTGTCTCTCTTCTGAATTTTAATCTTTCTAATGAGGGGTGTTTGAAGAAGGCACGCCCTTCAAAAAATGTTTTGTGGTATCATTTGTGCCTTTAGAGTTGAGGACCAGCTGCCTTTTCAATTTTAAATGCACTTTTCAGGGTCTTGCATCACAGAGGCCTAAATTAAAACACACTTACCATAAAGGGGTGCAGCATATGCATTCATACTGGAAATTGCACTGCGACATGAAAGATACCCAAACACCGCTTGTAATTTTGAAGATGAGCAAGGCTTGGCCTTTCAGATGTCCCACGCGAGGAAAGCACCCACATCCTGTAGGACCGCGAGCTTCTGAATCATGGAAGTCGGGTCAGGAAGCCTCAAATTCCTGCTGGCTGGAAGATGTGCATGGCTGCAAAAACCCAGCCTGGCGCCGGCCGGTGCAACCCAGGGAGCTGCAGGGCTCGGGGACGCGGTAGCTCTCGCTTTCTGCCTCCCAGTTCCTCCTCCCTGTGGTTTTCGGGCTCAGGGGTAAAGGTCTGGTGGCTGCCATGGTGTGAAGGTTTTTTGGTTTGGAGGCCGAGATGGGCTGGTGATGCCTGGTGTGAAGAATTATTTGTTTAGCTCCATGTGTCTTTCTTTTAATGAAGACTATCAGAGAAAATTTTTCTTCCCCTGTATGGAGGTATAGATGAGGAGCAATACCACTGGCACCTTTATTTTGGATGGTGAGACCAGCAGCTGGCCTTTAACACAGCTCCCTGAAGGTGTACAGCTAGCTCCATAAACCCAGCCACGGGCTGCACATCCCCTCAGAACCAGAGTCTTCCTTTCCGAGCTCGTATGGGATTGCTGCCGAATTTGTTCTCCGTCTCTCTGGAGCCAAACGGGCAGCGGGAGTGGAGGTGGAGCTCAGTGCTCCAGCTGGAGGGAGTCTTCCTCTTCTGCCTGTATTCTGAGCAGCCCTTACCCATAACTCGCTGTTGGGAGGAAGATTTTGCAATCCGTTTCAAGTATCAGACGCTGGCAGTCCCTCTCTTCGAGCATCGCAGTTGGAGGGCATCCTGGGCTAATTTCGGAAGTGTGGTGCTCTCCTGTGTAACCTGGCAGTAAATGTTAGCCAGTCACCCGCAGGGATACCAGGCTTGACACAAACGTGCTGGCCACGCTCAAAAGGAAGAGGAAATATGGGAATACTCACTACCAAAAGATGCTGCCTCCCTTGACATTTTCATCTGCAGAACAATGGCTTACAGACAGTTTTGAACCGGAAGGTGTTGTTGACCTTTTTCCTTTTCCTCTTTTGACTTTTGTTTCCTGTGCGACAGCCTCTGGCATCACTTAGCGTGGTCATCGAGTCCCCAGGATTCCCCTCCCTGTCCTCTCCCAGTTGCGCTCCATCTCCCAGGTCCCCTGCTATGCGAAGCTGCTGAGGGAGGGCATTTTTGTTGAAGCTGGAAGCCATGACTACAAGAGCTACTCCTCCCAAGGGAAATGTTGTTTTTGTTCTTTTTACTTCCATGTCCTCAAATAAGTCTTAAATCTTTGCTCTGTACCCGGGTAGGTCCACCTAGGACTTGCCAGTGTCCTATAAATTCTGTTTGACTCCTTTGCTGACTCCATGGAACCAGATGCTAAATCCGCCTTCTCAAAAAAAAAAAAAAAAGAACAATAAAGCCCTAATTGAAATATTTTGCTGAAAAATGTCACAGTGTAGTGATTTTTGAAACAAAAGCCCAAGAAATATTTTTCACTTTTCTAAACTAGGAAAAAAATACGTGCGTATACTCCTTCGGTCGGGCTGGAACTGGCAAATTCTGATACATTATCCTCAGTGCCAGCTTCAGGGAAAGGAGCTCTTGGCTTTGTGTTTTCACGTGTATTTGCGCGTTTGTGATGAATATGGAAGAGTCAGTCTTGGGAAGTTTTGTCGTGATGTTAAGGAGAAGAAGGCTGTCTCAGGAACTTTCGGTGCCCTCTGTAACCCCAGCCACTGGGGCTCTGCACCCCACTTCTCTCTGAGATATCCAAGGCTTGGCCTCCTAACAAGCATCTTCAGGATATTATTTTGTCCCTCATTTTCCTCTGGATATGGCTTTTCTCCCAACATGCCCCTCTCGACCTGCGATTCCACTCCAAAAAGACAGGACTCTCCCTCGCAGGAGACATGTGCTTGACCCATATCCACCCTCCCAGCTCTCGCTCCCTTCACGGCTCCTTCCTCCCTTCAGTCATCACCCAGTTAAGCACCTTCGGTGCATTTATACCCCTGCTCTCCCAGATCACCGGGGCTGTAAGGACAGATTTGCTGTTGAGCCCATGCAGAGAGGTGATTCTTGTGCATGCAATGTCTTTCGGGCGCAGGGCTCCCTGGCCAAAACGCAGATGCGCCATGTGAAAATGAAAGTGAGCTTGGCCACAGCAAAACCACAGAGCCGCGGCTGAGCCTCCGGTGCCGGGGGGAGGCAGCGCACGGTGCCCTAGGCTTTACGTCAGATTTTTGGAGGGGTGCAAAAGGCATGGACATGCCCGTCAGCAGGACCTCAGGAAGGATGACATGTCATTGGGATCCTCGCTACCAAGGCCGTTGTCACAGGATTTCCGCGCGCTTGTGCTGATCTTCTAAACGAGGTGTCCCAGGGAGGAAAAGTCAGAGGCGCGCGCAGGTACGGTGAGCACAGCTCTCTGTTGTGGGGTGGGAAGGAACCTCAGGAAACCCGCTGAGGAAGGTGCAAAAAAAAACCAAAAATAAGAAAAGGGGAAAAGCAGGGGAGGGAAGAAGCTGTTTTTCTTGACGCTTGGCTGCCCTTGCAAGCAGAGTAACATCATGAAAGGGACTCACGCATTAGGCAGGTAGAGACCATTAAAACCTCTCTGTGTTTTGGAGATGCTGAAACGCAGGGAACCTTCGCCGCACAACAGCGCGGTGGTTAGCATATGTTGTTTTCGGGAGCGTGCGCCCATCAGCAGACACGGCAGCTTGCTGCGCTGATAAAGCTCGTTTTGGCTCTGGAGTCGGGGAAACTGAGCCCTGGGAGCAGATCGGCTTGCCAAAGCCACACAGTAACACAGTTAGAAAGAAGATTAAATAGGAACAGATTCCCCCTGCCCTGTCTGCTTCACGCATGTAGGCAAAGACTATACCTGCACCGAGGTCTGTAGAAGCTCCTGAAATTCGTGAGTCAGGCAGCCTGGATAATATCGGTTTATGTCTTATGTAGAAAGTAACATCAAGTAAAAGGGGGTACCTGAGGTTTGGGTTTGCCCCGAAGCAGAAGAACAGAGCTTTGTTGCTCGTTCTGTGTTTGCCCATGCACTGCATGGCAGGGGGGCATAAAGAGCCTGGAAAATCCTGGGAAAATAATAGCTGCCTCCAGGGTCTGGAAAACAGAGAGGAAAAAGAACTGCATTGGGTCAAAGTGAAAGAAATGTTCCTTTTTCTATTTTGTTCGGGGGAAATGAGAAAAACCCAAACGTGTTATTTGGGGTCAACCTGAATCGCATTTTGAATGTAATGTTTTGTTTTGAGGTTAGTTGCCCCTCATGCTTCTCACACTTTCTTTTATTTCAGGTCTCTTTTGAGTGGAAAATGCCACTTCAAAATAGCAAATCAAAGGGCTGCATTTAAGAGGCATTGAAATAAAATGCTGTGGCATTTTCAAACCATTTCTTTCAAAGAATGTAGATATGGATGTCTTTTCCCCTGTATTTTGGGTACAGTTGAAGATGTTTGCCATGTTTCATTCATTTTGGAAGCTCCAAAATTGCATGTTTTGGTTTTGCCTTTTTTTACTGGACGTTTTTGCTTTTTTGGCTTCGTCCAACTGCCGCTGAGCAATTGCTTCTGCAGAAAGAAGAAAAGGGAGGTTTGTAACTGGGGCCACGGGGGGTGACAGCTCATGTTAGCAAAATGGCCCAGGAGCGCGGCTGTGTCCTCGGCGCACGGAACAAGGCTCACAGCAGCGCCTATCATCCCAATAATGTTGGTTTTCCCGGTTTACTGGCAGGTCGTGCATGGGTACACGTGCAGGGTCATGCGAGAGGAGCCAGGGGCTGGTTTTATTCCTGCGAGCCCCCTTCAGCAAGTTTGCCCCGCTAGGGTCTGCACAGCGCTCTCGAGCTGGGGGCTTGATTGCTCAGCAGCGGCCAGGCAAGGGACGTGCAGAGGAGGAAAGTGCCTTGTGCTCACCCCAGATAAGAGAGGTGATTCTGGTGGGCGAGAGGGAGGCATCCCCAGCAACCGGCTGATGCAGCAGCGTGGTTTGCAGCCCGAGTGTTTCCCAACTTGTTGGCACCCGTGGGCAGGGACAGGTGGGAGCTGGTCCTGGGGGGCTGCCACTGCGCTGTGATGGCAAATAGCGCTCCGTGGTGCCTCTGTTTGGGCAGGCACCTTGTTGGCCTGCTGGCCATTTTGCAGTCGGACAGCCAAGTCCTGGAGCTTCTCTTTCCAGCTGTAATATCTGACGCAAGGGCAGTAACGCTTTCAAAATAGCTGTAAGGTAACTGGCAGCTTTGGTGATGGGCATATCACAGAGTCACAGAAGCATCTAGGTTGGAAAAGCCTTCAAGATCATCAAGTCCAACCATCAACCTGACCTACTGTGTCCCATCACTATGCCATGTCTGTTAGTGCCACATATCCTTCCAGACCAACAAAGAATGTTGTGTGCTCCAACTAGAAGGAGGCAGGAATTCTGAATCTGTGCCATTTGAAGTTAGCTAATTCTTTTTCTGATTTTCCCATGGCTGGCCAGCTGTGGCCGTCTGTGGTTGCTCCAGCATGCAATGCTTTGTGATGAAGTGGTGGGGTCTCAGCAGGCCTTATTCTGTCACAGGAACAATGGAGCATGGGCTTTCTTTATATCCTGAAGGGCATCAAATAATACGAGCAAGAAAAGTTGTCCAGCTGTGCTTCAGCTGGAATAGTTTTCTCTTTTCATTTTTTCTGGTCAGCCTTAGTAGAACAGCCTCATTCACTTCTCTTCTGAGGAGGATACTCAAAATGTAAGTGAAAAACCGGATTTAAGAAGTGGCTGGTGCAAGCAAGCAAGAATTGCCCCTGCTGGAATAACCTTCCTTTCACTGGGGTTGTATTAGGGGGCAACTTGTTTTGTACTTGGTAGCTCTGTGCCCAAGCTGAATGGTGGCATCGTTGGCATCTAAAAATTCATTCCTAACCTCAGTCACCTCGGCTGATTTACGCTTGAAAAGACCACATAGCCTGTTAAAGTCAGGAATGACAAATAAAGGAATACCAACCCAAACTGCCTCCTGTCTGGCAAGGACTATGGTTACTCAGGTTTCTTGGCAGCACTGGGCTATTCACTGCTTTGCTTCAACCCCCTGCAAAGTCTACGTGGAGGTGAAGAATTACGGGCAAAACCTGCTGGCTGCTCCCTGGCCGGGAGGAGTGCCCGGAGGTGGCTGTGGTGGCCAGCTGGGGCTCCGGGTGTCGCAGAGAAGGAAGCCCAAGCATCCGGCAGCTCCCAGCTGGCCCCGGCAAGACGTGCCTGTGGAGGTGCAGGAGGGGATTTGCTGCTCGCGGTCCATCTCCAGCTGCTCATCACAGCTAGGTGAAAATGAGCCAGATAATTGGTTTGAAGAGCAGATTCTGAACTCCGCAGGTCAAGCGACGGTGGCGGTGGGAGCGACTCAACCAGCACAGCCGGAGGAGGAGGACGTGTACCCGCACCCATGTCCTCCCGCTGGGAAAGGATCACCCAGGATGCAAAAGCCCATCTCAGCAGGGACCTGGGGAAATAGGTGCTGCCTAAACAATTCCCCGCGCCCGCTGCCGCGAATCAAACAGGCTGCACAGGGAGGGACGCGTATGCTAAGTCCATCGTACTTGCTGTTGGATTTTTGTTGTTGTTGTTGCTGAAACCACTACAGAGAGCGGTGCGTTTCCAGGAGCCTGGCTCCAGTGAGCAGACTTCCCCGTGGCTTCCTGCTGGCTCGGGGAGGATTCGTGGCTGGGGATGCTGTACCTCTCCCCTGCCAACTCGACTGGAGCCACGTCTTGAGCTGGTTCTTTGATATCCTATACAAAGGATTGTTCCTCATTGCATTTTTTGTCATGAAATAATATGTTTCTGCAAAGTTTAATCTGGTTAAAATACAAAGAATTAGGATGGCGGACTGGGTACGTGCAGAGCAGTGTTTATGTATCTGTTTCTGTTGTTAATAGGTAGGCCTGCCAGTCCCACAAAAACTTAAGCATGCACTTAATGTTCCCAGTAGCTAATCCCACGAAAATCTACTCCCAGCGTATAGTCCAGCACACACGTACATCTTCGTAAGGCACAGACTGCGTGGCCCTAACGGCGATGAGCTGACTTCAGGCTGTTGTGTTGTCTTCGCTTGTCTGCAGCGTCTCAACAGACTCAGGGATGCATAAACCCTCACTGTCTGGATCTACAAGGTATTAAGTAGGACTTGAAAAATGGAGGGCTGGCAGGGACAGGCGAGACATTACATTTAACGATGTGAAATGATTGTAGAAGCCAGGCACAGGATCGTTAAATAATGGCTTTGGTTGTCCGTTATTTACTGCAGCCTTCTGCCTTTGCACAGTGCCGACTCCTGCGCCGTACCTCTAGCAATGCGCAGTTACCATCACGTTTTTGAATTAGACGTTTTTGTTTCATATTTCGAAAGCAGGCCTAAAACGTACGCAAGTATCAGTGTTAGGCAGAGGGAGAGAAAGGTCAAAGATAATGCAGTGCGTGCACACCGTAAGGCATGTGCCTTATCTCTCAGTAAAATTGGTGAATTGCTATCAGTGCTGCAGCAGCATTCTCAATTACTGTGACAACTTATGGCCTTTGATACGAGACCACCAGAATTTTGGTCTGCAATCTGATAAAAAGTCAACTGTACCAAAGCAGCAAAGAGATTAAAAGCAAAACAAACAATTAAGGGAAATGGGAAGAAAAACACAACGCAAATGAACAATTACAGACCAGAATCTGAATTATACGATGTATTTGATACTGAAAGTTCTCAGTGTGCATTACAAAAGTCTCGAAGGCAGATCCGTGGCTTGTGTGAGACTGGAGTGATTTACAGCCGTGTGTAGGTAGCACTGCACAGCTGGGGGATCCCTGGGGCATCTGTGACTGTGCATCCTTCCTTCCTGCAAGGACCCCGGAGACTCGGGTGCTAGGGGAGATGTGCTGGTTTTGGCTTTCCATTTAACCTGAATCTCCAAACAAAAGGCAGCTCGAGGCTGCCAGATCGTGCCTGGTTTCAGATCAAACCCCTGTGAAAGTAGTGAAGTGAGTATGGTTTCTACTCAAAACCGTAAATCGGTCTTGATTTGCTTGAAACTTTGCCTGTTTTTCTTTTTTTTTTTTTTTTGCAAACTTGGCCTGTGTTCTAGGTTTGTAACAAAACCTAAAACAAACATCACTGGGTTTCAGGTTTAGTTGTGAAAGTTTAACACAGAAACCATTTTCCTCCAGGGGAAGGGGGGGATTCTGGCCTGCGCACTACGGCTGAGGTTATGTTTTAATTCTTAATGATGGTGACATTTTGTAATTTCTACCTTGAAGGCTGCTGGAGAAGAGGCTGTACATCCCACCTGAAGGACAGAATGGACGAGAGTGACCGTCACATCCCTGCGTGGACCTGCAGCCTGATTTTCACCCTGCTGTTAGCAACGTGGAACGCATTAGTGCGGAGAAACCCTGCTGCCTTGTGGCTATGCAATTTAACTCAGAGCAGCACAGCTCTGAATCAGGGTCAGCATTTGATAGCATGGAGGCCAAAGATAGCAGCAGGATGGATTTTGACTGGCGCATGGTAAGACCAGCAACTGGGAACCATGCCACCACGAGAAGAGGAGCTGTAAGAAATAGGAGCTTCCAGCTCACGCTCAATTCCTGTCTCACCAGGAGCAAGGGCTGGCATGTAGGAAAGCAAGATACCGGCCATTAATTGCTGGCAGCATTTTGTCTTTCTGCGAGATAGGAGCTACCGATTCCTCTTGTGTTTCTCCCAGCAAGCTGAGCATCACATTTCGCAAAGAAAGCCCAAGCTGGCATGCTACCCTTGAAGCCTCCCAGGCTCTGGTCTGCGTGGCAGGGAAAGTAGGGCTCCAGCATTTCCCCATTAGCACAGTGCTCCATGTGCCATGCTATGGGGCATAAAACAGGGCTTTTTTGCTTTTTTTTTTTTNTTTTTTTTTTTTTTTTTTTAACCCAAGATTACTGCTGTGCACAAGGTCAGAGCCTACAGGAGTTGCTGCTGTCTCTGATGAGCAGAGATACGCTGTGTGATCCTTACAGCTTTTGGTCCAGGAGCGTGAATGCTAACACCAGAGCCCTCCTGGTGTGCCTGGCTAGAATCACAGGAAGCTCGTTCATTACTCAGGTCCCAAAGATATGGAAGCCTTGGTAATCAGTTTGGATGGGAGGGGTAAATTCATCATTTCCTTTTACACTTGTTGGTAGAGCAATTCATTCTGTCATGAGAAAATTTGGAAGTTGGGGGGGGAGTTTCAGTAAGCTGTGACTAAAACTTGAGATTTCTATCAGATTTCAATCAATCAGTCCGACTTTGTCGCTTCTTTTCTCTTTAATCTTGCTTCCCCTTCTCCTCACAACAGCCCTTTTTAAGGGCTAAGCTGCACTTACTAAAGCCTTTAACTGGGTCCTTAACCTTGTCGTCCAGGGAACGGACTGGGAAGTGCATCTGTTGTCCCCATTCAGGAGACTGGGTGGCATCCTGCAGGAAAATGCCCAAGGCAGTACAAGTGCTATTATCTCCAATCACCAGCAGCAAGGGCAGATTAGAGACCTCCCATGGAAAGTAGGAAAGGAGTGTCCTGGGCAGGCAGACAAATCTTTCCTGCGCTGCCTGGCCTGCTGGGCGCTGCTGAACCCTTCCAACTTGCTGTTACAAAAGGGTCTGAAATAACGCTCCTTTGGTTCTGCCCTGGGGTGGCTTCATGGGACGGGGGAAGCAGTGCCCATCTCCGGCGGTCTGTGTCCTTCTCCTGGCAGTGCATGACTCCTGCAGGGATATCTCAGCCTGTCCAGAGGCAGCTGCTGAAATATTGTTGACTATAGAAAGGGAAAATAGGGAGAACTGAGGCTGGGGCTGTTTTCTTTTCGTTTTCTTTTCTTTTTTTTTTTTTTCCCTTTCTTTTTTTTCTACATCGGGCTTTAAGCCGCCAATTGTAAGAGTAACATCTCAAATCACAGTGTCCCCCCTCCCAATCATAATGACGACCAAGTGTTTTAGGGACATGGCTGTCATAGTGGTTTTAGACGCTTGTCTAGCTCCTACCAATTTTGATGTTGTGTGTGCGCAGGAGTCCCTTTGTGGTGCTGGGCCACAGGTACTGTGCTGCTGGATGACAGCACGAGCTAAAGGACAGCGAGTACACGTGCTAGAGACATCACCTCCGCAGATTTGTTTGCCAGCTAATGGGACAAGGCTGAATGTTGATGTTTTTCATTTTATTTGCTTTAAATCCTGAGCCTCCATGCTACTTCACAACACTGAGGTCTGAAAACAGAGATCATTAGCAAAACACTGTGTGTCGGATCCAGTTAAACATCCTTCATCATTTAGACACAGTAGTTGTCACAGGAAATGAACAGTATTTGAATGGCTGTCGTATTAGAAGAACTTGCTTCTTATTTTTGCCTAATTGCTTACCTGTCTGCTGCAATCTCTTTGTGCTAAGTACATACCTTTTTAAAGCTCTTTACAGTGGCTATTTGGTAGGGTAGGACTGGATGTTATTTAAATTAGATCGGGGAAAAAGAAGGAGCAATTAGTGTTTCCTGAGATCAGAGAATCACCTTTCAGTTGCACCAGTGGGAGACAAAGCTTGTTAGTTAATTTGAAGGGCTGAGGCCCCAAGGCACCAGATGCTATTGCATTTAGAGCTGGCTGCAAAAGGAGACAGAACTGTGTGTTACAGGACTTTTTAGTCTGCCACGATTGTATGAACATGGCTGCACTTTCCATTTACAAAAGATAACTGTTACTGGTTTTATTAATTTAATACATGCATGAAACGGTCTTTTTTAGAGCTTTTCTCTTGCAGTACTGGCGCTGCTTTATCTGTACGGAGGCACTGAAAATGTTATATGCTACCAACCCAGCTATGCACCGTGTTAGTTTATGGAGCTGACAAAGGGGTTTTAAGTTAATCCAGCCGATTTGGGAGTGCTCTGATACAGAGCTGACCTTTGGCTTGATGCTGATGACAGGCAGCAGAGAGTGGTCCCATCTTCAAAGCAACTGGGTATTTAGATGTCTTCAGGCTGAAGTAAGTGCTCCTTCTCACTCAGATTTTATATGATGATTTGGATATTTATAGTTAAAACTGTCAGTGCGCAAAACACCACCTTGGGGTTGCAGAGACCTTGCCAAGTCAGGTAGGACCAGCTGGACAGAGCTTGGAGTGAAGTGAGGAAATGCTGGCCGTGCGCTGGGCGCTGGTAACCGCTGCTTGCCAGCACCCGTTGCTGTAAGGCAGCAGCTGCAGCTGCTCCTTTGTCACTCGGCAGCCAAAGCCCGTACTGATTGCGCCAAACTATTTGGGTCCTGCTCTTGCTCTGGTTCCTCATGCCTGAGCGTGGCTTCTGCTCTGCAGCTCCTCGCTTCTGCCTCGCACTCCCGAGTGCTGGTGCCTATCAGTGCAAGGGGTGGTCTTGTCAGCAACTAATGTACGGAGGTTGTAATATGGGGCACTGGAGTGGGGGGATTTCTCTGCGCTGGCAGGATGGGTTGTGGGGCCTTTCTGCGTGCGGTGTCTGAAAGAGTTTTTGAGAATCACCTTCCTGGGAAGCTCATCCTATACAGATAGACCTTACTCTGGCAATAAAATACTTTTTCCTATGGGATTTTGGCACTGAAATGAAGTGATTCTTTGCTGCTGTAATTGTACCTATGCAACATTATTGCTGACAAAATGATGTAGTTCAGCCTTCCCTACCTCCTCATAGCACTGTCATACAAATGGCTGTGTTGGTAAAACAAATGGCAAAATTACAGAAGGGAGCTTGAGCTGATCTAATGGCAGATTGCTGCCAGAAGAAGGGAGCGTGTCCCCCTCTCATCTTGCTGTTTGGGATCCTCCATCTGATGTACTGAGCCAGAGGCTTGAAAAATGAAACCTCATATGAGAAAGTCAAAAACCTAAATCCATACACACACAAAAAGGAGATTTTTGACCACAATGGTCAGCAGAGGGTGGAGTCCAGCCCATGGGAAGGATGAGACAGGATGAAAATGAGAGCTGCAGTGAGGACAGGAGTGGGATAAAGGAGAAAAGGGAAGGGAAGAAGGAAGAGGAGAGTGATGAGCCATTACCTAAGCCCAGCCATTTAGTGGAACTTCACCTTCCTCATGTAACCCCAGTCTGAGAGACCTGTCCTCTGTCTTGTATCTTTCGTGGAGACCTTTGCCATTCATATGCAAACAAGTCTGGCAGCAGCAACGGCAGCCACAGCACCCGCCTGTCTGCAGGAACACGGGGTGCACGTGACGGTTTGGGACCCCTGCTCCCAACACCTGGATGAAGTTGTTGGCCTCAGCCTGCTCGATGCTGCTGCTGGACACGTTCGTGCACAAAGACCTGGGAAGAAGCAGGGAGTTAAGCTCTGAAGCAGGGAGGAAACAAGCTGAAATGGATGTAAGCACCACTGTTTTCAGGCTGGAAGACATGTAATAACTAACCTGAACAAAAGCTCTCTATCCCAGCAAGGTGTTAATTATATGCCTTGTCTTTCTGGATATGTGTGAACAGGGTCTCCCTGCCCACTGGGAACAATAGGTGTAATTATTATTTAGTTGGAAAGAGAGGAAGCCCAGCTGCCTTTAATGCACAGGATCAAATGAAGGCCAATAAAGCGTGTGCACACGTGGCCTGCACTCTGTGGCTTAGTGTAACCTACAGAGCATTGCCAGTGTAATTCTAGGGTGTGGAAAGAAATCAACTCCCCCACTGTTGGCAACGCGCTGGTGTAGACAGAGCTATGCTGACAGATGAGTGTTTCTGACAGTTTAGCATGTCTGGGTATGTAGGTGGCGTTGCCGTAGGCTGAAATTCCCTTTGGTGGCACTGGCCGTGTCTCTGCTAGGGGGTTCAAGCCATGCTGCTCAATGGCAGTAGCTCTCCCAGAAGGGGCAAGGACAGCAACGCTTTGTTGTTATTTTTACTGCAAGGTAGCTCCTACCCTGGGACAACATTTTTCATGCATTAGGTTGCTGATGTTCCAGACATATTACAGAGTACCGTGTGTCTCAAAAGCCCTGGTAAGACTGTGCAGGTAGGGTCCGACACTGCCCTGTCTCCAGCAGTATCTGTGCAATTTTCCCTGTGCAGGACATCCCCTATGCAGAACAAGCCCATGGTACAAAGCTGCCCATCTCTGCTCCTTGCGACAAGCCCTAGATGCTGCTCACCACCTCTTCAGCACACGCTGTTACAGTGTGTTTCTCCAGCCTGCTCATTTGCTGCTTCACTTCAGGAACCAGAGGATTTTCCACCTCCTGGCAGAGCACATGAAGTGTGGACCTCTATGTCAACATCCATGCTGGCTCTGATTTCAAGAGTTGACTGTCATCAAGCATCAGTGTCACCAGGGAGCTTTGTGCTAGGTATGGTCCAGACAACTGCCTGGACCGATCTCGTTAATGACTTATGTGCAGCTGTAGAAGAACATGGAAACCTTCTCTGCCAGAATGCTAGAGGAATTTCTAGGTTTAACCCTCCACGGAGTATCCCAGGCTTTGAATGTGAATAAAAAGGCTTCTTCTGGTAAATGAGATTAGTTTTATTAGGAGGGAAAATGTAAGAAAGTTAGCATTAAATTTGTTCGCAAGTACAGTAGGTGTTGGTTGGAAAAAAGCATAGAGACCACCTTATGGATAGCTTAAACAACCACGGCTGACCGAAATCTGAGAGTGCAAACAGAGCACTGATCTTTCTGCTACCTCCTCAAAGCGTAAGGACTGGGCAAAGAGGTGCTCTGAGGAAAGTTTCTTTCCCTCTGCTAAATGCATGCTTTTCCTGAAGAGGTGCCATGTATAAGGAAGAAATCATGCTAAAGGCATAATTTTGTTTTCCAAGTCAATGTTTCATTTGCCTCCTCTTAGAATATACATTTCTTGCTTATGATCTTGGCATGGCTGTACATATTTTCTATTCTCTTCAGGGGTGGTTTGCTTTGTTGTCATAGCAATGCCTTCTAACTCCTGCACTCACCAGTTTCTTTTCAGGTTCCTGCAGGCTGCAACCAGTCCCTCATTGTGATGATCACATCTCCTAGCAGCTTTAACGCCTCTTTTTTTTTTTTTTTTTTATCTCCTAACTATAGGCACATTCAATAGCACGATTCCAAAGAATTCTGGCCTAAACAGGTTTTCAGCCTGAAGATAAAAAAAATGGCACTAACATTGTTTGTATCTGTTTGAGGTTTTCATTGTTCTACTGATGATCTAATATTTCAACATTTTTATTCATTCATCTTCTTAGCTTTTCTTGGGCATAAGCTATAATTGCCTTGGTGATCTGACTATCAGAAATGAGGTGCACCAGGCTAAGCGATGTTGCTTGAGGACTGTTTTTCCCTAGACCATGATCAGAACGGCAATGTGCGACTGGGACCAGGCCAACCCAAACAAAATTGTCCGCTTTTCCTGCGCAGTTTCACTCAACAGCTTTCCTTCTGCAAACCTCTGCTTTTAGAGGCTCATCATCTCCCCTTGTGTCCAACCCTCCCTTGAACATCTGGCGAGGCAGAGCTGACATGAGGAAGGCTAGATGAATTTCTTGAACCCTCCACTTGTGTGGGGCTTTCTTTTAGAATGAGAGCCCTGGATTTCCTTTGGAAATCCTTCCAAGTCCATCTCAGCTTAGGTACCCCCAAGAAAGGGATGATGACAGATACTATTTAGAGAGACCACAGACTTCCTTTGTCATTTCTGTTGTCCATGTGGCGGACCACAGCAGGGAGAACTGTAGCTCTGGGCTCGGAGGTGCTGCTCAGTCAGTGACTGCCCTGAACTAAGGCAAGGATGCTGCTCTGAGCAACATACCCGGTTTTAAGTCAAAGATAGGTCTGGCCTCCTCGTATTACACCTCCGGTGTGTTTTGCAGCTGCTGGTATTATGTGTGTATGGTACATGGTTGCACAGGATGGGGTGATTCTTCCATCTCCCACAGCACAGCTCCCTCGCTTTGTTGATGTAAGTCGCATATCTGAGCGGATCCATGAGGTTTCTAAAGCAGCGAGCCAAGGGAGCAGTAGCCTATACGCTCACCCCCAAATATTTTCTTGAGACAGATTATTACAGGCTTGCATTCCACTCTTACCACACAAAATACAAATCACAGAATGGAGATGGCTCCTGCTCCAAAGAGCTTTGTTCATCACACAGTGGCTGTATGAGGTTGCTGGCTAATATTTTGTTGCTGTTGGAATTAGTTTCAATATGAATCAATACCATTTTTTGCGCAGTAGGCGCATACATTATACAATTGAAAGCAATTTTAAAGGAACTTGCGCTTTAATGAAACTCCTCTTGGGTTTCAGTTCCAAAGCGACTGTCAGGCAGGATCATTAGTTAGTTGCTGTCTTCATAAACATTACATTCAGTTTGGATTGTTGTTGTTTTTGTTTTGTTTATTTTTTTTTAAACTCTAAGGTGTTTTTTTTTTTTTTCAAAGTAAGAATATTTATCTTTGAATCCTCCAACAGCTTTGGAATGCAGCCTCCACACAGACTTTAATAGCAAAACCCACTTCTTCTGACTCAGGGACCATTTGATGAAATGTCTAGAGAAGCAAAAAGCAGCAACAAAAAAAGCTTTGCACAGATGCTCCTCTGTGACTAACAGAACGTCCACCCAAAGCAGAGAGAGCATAAGTACGTTTGTCATATGTGGGTGTATTTTTCCCATACATTCATTTTTAAAGCTATGCAGTAGAGCACTATAAAATTATAGTTTTACAAATAAGCATTATTTGACCGTCACTGGGCTGAGCTGATGACTCACTCTGTGACCTCCATGCAAGTCATTTGATTTTCTTGTTCCTTAGTAAGCCTAGCTGGGAAATGGGCTTTAAAAAAAAAAAAGAGAGAGAGAGAGAAAGCCAGAAGACATTCCTGACAATATGTTCCCTACCTAAGCTTTTGTGTTGACTGGAAACACAACATTGGAAATAAGAGCTTTACAGCTGTTGGCTTGATGTCTGTGCCCAGCCCTGTAGGAATTGTGGGTGGCCAGTGTCTCTGAAAAGCATGCTCTAAATATGGTTTGTGGTGTCTGACCTATTCTAAAACATTAGCAGTAGAAGACTTGCTGTCAGCTGCCAATATCATTATAGTGTCCCATTGTCATTGTGGTGTGAGCTGGGTCTTTTAGCAACATAAATGTACCGTCTAAAGATGTGCTTGGAAACATTAGCCTTATAATACAGAGCCGTACAGGCTTTAGCATGTCCCTAGACATCTCTGTCCTTGTCACTTACTTTCTGATATCGGATTTCTCTTTGACCTGAAAACTACATATTTGCGCTTCAACACCTTTTTAATGAAAATGGCCTTATTTGTCCAGAAAGCAGCATAGCTGTATAGTGTTTCCAGAGCCCAAACTATTAATTTATCCAACCCATACAATATTACCAGCATTTTGAACATTTCCTCAGGGTTCCAAAGTTGTGGGGCAAATCTCAGAGAATCATCAGGTTGCTCTGGTTTTAAAGACCCAGTGTTTGCTAGCCAAATCCAGGTGTCTTTTCTGGCTTTTCTTTAAAGCACATTTATGTTACTTTTTCAAAATGTTTGCATAGGATAGCAAGAAGGAGAAAATAACTTTAATGTCACTGGGGACTGTATGCAGTCCCCTGGCTTCAGGAGCTGGGGCTTAAAGTATGATGCTTGGAAAGGCTCATCTGTTTTGCCTCTGTCTTTGTTTTAGGTATGTTTCCAGTTTATTTCCCTGTTGCTGCTCATTATTTTTGTTTGTTTGTTTGTTTGTTTTGCTTTCACTAAGTTTTTCCCTCAGTTTCCACCTGAGGGGCCTTGGTCTATTTTAAGGAGAAGGACACAGCAGTTATCTTAAAAAGAAATCTTATTAACTTTTTTTTTTTTTTTCTCTCCTTCTTTCTGGTTACCAGTTATGCAAACTCCTCCTTCCAACCTGCCATCTAGTGTAATTGCTACCTAGGAAGAGCAATGTTAAGCTTCCTGTACATACAGAGTGACTTATTAGGTGTCAACTCTGAAGCATCTATACCATACCTTGAAGGCACAAGCTTGCTTCAGAGCTGACTCATGACTGACAAACCAAATCTAAGGGATTTAAGTGCCACAGTCAAAGAAATAGTTGCCCTTTCTGGTCTGCATTGCCTGGCCAGCAGGTACTGGCATTTCTGCAGCAGGGTTGGAGTGTGGGGTTTGTTTCTCTCTGGTTTTAGGCCCAATTCACAGTCTGGCATTTATCTGATGAGGACAGGACAATGCTAGGATACGAGGTGAGCAAAGCCAGAGTTTTCTCCTGCAGCTGTCCTGCTTGCAGGATTATCTTGCTGGCCCCTGACACTGCAGGTGTCCTTGTCCTTGTCCATTGTGGGTGACTGCCTGGGACAAGACAGGGATCCAGGATGTGAGGTGAGGGATCCAGGTGAGACCTGCAGAAGGATCCGTGTGATGGACAAGCCTGCTGAGCAATGGAGCTCACGAAGTGACAGTGAAGTCAGCCCCAGGAGGGTGACTCCTCTGTCTTCTGAGCATGTAAATGGCTGAAGCTGAGTCACAAGCCCAGCAGTGTGGAAGGATGGGGGGCTGGAATGAAATATAGCAACAATTAACAAAAGAGAAATGTACTGAATAAGAGCCTCCTCCATTTCATTTTCCTTGTGGATGTTATTGATTCATCACTCTAGCAGTCCTGGCTCCCACCCCGAATGCAAAGGGCATAATATAGGCTGTCTGGAGGCAGTGGCTATGGAAGGTAAGGAACATTCCTGTGCAGTATATTGTATAGGAAATCTTCCCATATGTGTCCTACCCAAATTGCTTATGTAGAATGGCAAAATGTATCATGGGGAAAGAATCATGCTGGTTTGGATTACTGTGCTTTGAAGGTGCCTATTACCAAGTGGGTAACATCAGTCACTGGGAAAATTTGTCCTAGGAGCAGCTGACACAGTGAAACCTGGTTCCTATGCATCTTTATCCCATGCCTCTGCATACACAACCCTATAACTACAACTTCCCCCGATGCCTTGCACAACCCCAAACCACCTCCAGCCATATACATCCCACCAGCTTTCCTGTAGCACCAGCCAAGCAGCAGACACTTGCTGTGGGAAACCTCAGGTGAGCAGCGTACGGGCAGGCTGGCTGGTGTGTGCATACTGCTCGGTCAGCTCATGAGCCGAACAGGTAACTTGCGGACCTACGTGGTCTTTCCTAAAATGAGAGCATTCATTTGGATACCTCTTCTCAGCCCAGTGCTGATTTTCACTTGGCTTGGTGAGGTTGCAAAGATATTATTTTCCTGCCTCTATGCCAAATTTAGCTGGAATTGGCCAACAGGTTTAAACACATTTGGATGGGGGAGGAGGGTGGGAAAGGCGAGGTAAACAGACAGCAGGATCACATAAGCCTCATTTCATTGGGAAGCCACGCTAAAAAATAGAGGGTTTAACTTCCAGCTATTAAAATTTTTGGATTTGTCTTGAATACTTAGCTACATAAAGAGAGCTGTTTTTTTTTTATCCAGAGCAGTTAATAAACAGGTGTCATCACCGGGTATGTTTGAGAGATTGTTCTTACCTATGTGAGTAAAAGGAAGAAAGAAAAAATCTTGATGCTTATATATTTGGAAGGGGAAAGTGGAGGAGTAGAAGAGATTATGAGCAAACAGAGGGGGTAATGCTGATCATATATAGTTAATATTATCTTTGCCATGGTAACAAAAAATAACCTCCCCTAGAAGGCACTTGAATCTACAGAACCAATGTAAGCAAAGATAGCAATGAAGTATGCCTTGTTTAGAACATAATTCATGTCAGCTCCAAGGAAATTCTTAATGAAGTATATTTTCCTCTTAAAAATCACTTTTTGGAAATAGAAACTGTCAAAGTCTTTTAATTTTCACTTCCAGTGGTTGCCAGCAAAATCTGATCCAGAGAGTCAATTAGATAGGATTCTCCTGTGCTCCAGGTTTAATTATCTCCTCATTGTGCATTGAATCACTGTTTAACTCTTCTCTCTAACTTCCTGCACATTGTTTAGGATCATTAAATCTTTTATTTCCAGACGTACCAAACAATCATAGAATTGTACAAAGTTGTATGTGTGCGTTGTGTCTGTCTTGTAATGAGCACATTTTCCAAAAGGAAGGAGGATGCTTAGATTTAAATGTGGTCTTAGGGAAAGCTTTACCCAGAGAAGTTACAGTTTGCTTTTGAACACACTTATGCATAAGCAGAAACCTTGCTCAGTTCTTATGTGGAAGAAGCTATGTATGAAAAAAAAGTAAGTCTAAAACCTAGAGTCTGTGTCTTACTACTCTAAGCCAGCTGTCTGAAAGGAAATGGTCAAAATCTTGTCAATCGTTAAGATAGAATTTGTTTTCCAGATGTTCATAATAACCCTGTGAATATATACAAAAGGGGGAATCTGACTCCTTAGTGAGCACCAGAGTTTGCCACTCCTGTTTCCTTGACATCAGCAGGACTCCTCATGTCAGAGAGGGCAAATGTTTCCTGAGAGCAGATTCCTGTTCTGAACCTTTGCACGTCATTTATGTACATGCAATCATTACAGGATTGCTCAGACGCTGCTGTGGGTGACCTCTTTCTTCCCATCTCCCCCATGCTTACAGCCACACACGTGTGAGCTTCTCAGACTCCAGAATTGAGCACTAACACATTTAGTCTGGGCTATAGGTAGATGTTATACATGGCATGGGGTAGGAAGCTTCCTCTAGGATCACCAAAACACATTTAGTGATGTATTAGTGGTACATTTGAAAGGAAGTTAGCCTTACTCTTGGCTCCACTGCTTCACACTCTTTCTGAGAGGAGAATTTCCAACCTGAGTAAAAAAGCTACTCAGCAGTTTGGAAACCCAGCAGCTCTCTTTACTCTGTCACTTCTTCATGGAGTCCTCTGCTGTTCCCAACAAGCTGCAGGAGCATTGAGCACTTCTGTAGCCACTCAGAGGGGGTTTCAGGTGCAATCCTGCTAAATCTCACCATTTTTAGAGGTGAGGGAACTGAAGCAGGAAAGCAAGAGGGGCAAAGCCATACAGGGAGTCCCTGGACAACGAGGATGTAGAAGCGAGGAATTTGTGATCCTTTGGAAATGGGTCATTCAGGTGGGTCACATACTGTTACCACTGGAGAGTAACAGCCAAGAAGGACATGCCTTCTCTTCTCCATCTATTTGGACCTACTGAAAGATTTCACCACTGGCACCTTGATGGAGTTGTCTGTCTAGCATTCACTATTGGCTTCAAGGAAAATCTGCTGGCTGAGCTCAGCCCACCAATTCAGACTGTTTGAGCTAGCCTGTCTGACTGTGCCTGAAGCGGATCAGGGCACACGTAGATAAGGTGATCCCACCTATGGGGTTGGGAAGGTGGTAACCCTCCAACAGGCAGGAGCTGACAAGCAAGTGTGAGGTGGATACATCTTCCAGCAGAGCAGCTGTTTGCATCCTGGCCAGGTCTTTTAGTCCTAACTTGTAACCACCTTCCAGGATTCAACTGAACAAAGCAGAAGCTGCAGAGTTTTGCAGAAGACTCATTTTAGGATCAAGTTTTTGCATTTATTCATTTTTTGGAGGGATGCGCTGTCTAGATGTTTTTTTTTAGGAAGGATGCTAGCTTTACCTTAACAGAGTCACTATGAGAGGATGCTGTGAGCTCCTAGCAACAGGATAGCAGGCATCCTCTTAGATTGTTGGATTTGGGTGTTTTTTACTTGGGAGTTTCTGACTGCTCAGAAGACAAGAGTGAAAAACAAGTAGTGCTCTAGGACATTGGTGTCATGGGGGCAGAACTGGCCATGGAAATGAAGAGTTTTCTAAAGCAGAGGAGCGAGGGCTCAGAACAGCCTTCCAGGCCCTGTGTGCAAAGAGGCAGCTGGTTCAAAGCCAGTGCTCGGTGGCTTTGCAGGAGGACCTTGGTACACCCTTCACGGCTATGGAGGGGAGGCAGCCTGCGCCCCAGCAGCCCTCTTGGTCCCCAAACCAACAGCCTAACCCTCCCTTTTTCAGCCATCAGAACTGAGGTCGCATCCTTGGCATGGGAACCGCCGGCAAAGAGGCAGCACATCTGCGCGGCAGAGGGCGGGCCGCCACCCGGCCCCGAAAGCCGTCTTCCCCCGGCGGGGCTGCGGGGCGGCCCTCCAGCTGCTCCGCGACATGGCGGCCGCTCTCCTGGCGGTCTGTCTCCCCGCTAGCCAGGCGCCGCCGCCGCCAGGTGGAGGCCCGCAGGTCTCGGGTGGCTCCCGAGAGCCAGCCCGCCGCCTCCTCCCCAGCGGCCCTGCCGGAGCGTAGAAGGGGAGGTACGGGGCTGGCCCTGCGGGGGTCCCCGGTCGCCCCGCCGGCCCCGGCCCTGCCTGAGGGGAGGGCGACATCTTGTGGCCAGGCGCGCGCCGGGAGGAGGCGCGTGGCGCGGCCGTTGGGGCAGCGGCCGTTGGGGCAGCGGCCGTTGGGGCAGCGGCCGTTGGGGCAGCGGCCGTTGGGGCAGCGGCCGTTGGGGCAGCGGCCGGGGGCGTTCAAATCAGGTCCCTCACGGCAATGTGTGTCCCGCCAAGCAGGTCTGTCGTCGTAACTCCCGTTGTTGTGCATCATGACACCCGCTCCTGCCTCTTCTTGAGGCTCTGCTCGTTGCTCTGCTCAGCTGGGAGGTGAACCCAGTCCTCTGGCGGAAATGGTTGCCTCAACCAGGTCAGCCCTACCTCTGCTACTGAGTGGTGAAATGACCTTGGATAAATCGTATCACCTTCTGGTGGCTTGGCTTTCCCATCTGTAAAGTTAATACAAAGACCTTTAGAACAGAATAATATGATTTCATATTACTGAATTGCTCCACAATGTAAGAAGACTCATCTTTTTTAACAACTGTTTCCCATTGGTTCTTTAAGAATTTCCAGAAATTAATTAATTTGCAAAGATGATTGCTTTCCTTTTTGTTTCAGTGTTGACATAGCAACGTGTATTTTCTTTCAGAAGAAGGGGCATTGTGCAGTTCTGCTATTCTGTATATTTTCAGTTTACTAAGATGGTTAAATAAGCAGCTGGCTCATTCTGATATAAGATTCTGTCAGTGTTACGGTCTCTGAGTTAATCCTGCACATAAATATTTTAAACATTTCTGCTTTTTTGTGTATGTGGAAATAACTGCTTTATGAACAATCTTGTGTATAAGAGTCCATCTCCATGCCACATACCACTAATTTCTGTGAAATATTATCGCTTGCTTTCCTCATCTATATGGTGGTATATAATAAAATTCACGCCTAAGGAGAGAGATCTGCTTTGTACAGGCATTGTAAGTACCAGTACTTTCAACTGAAAACAATAGGAGCAAGGCTGATGGTCCTGGGCAGTCTGTTCTAGGTGACCTGCTTGAACAGGGGTGTTAGACAAGATAACCTCCAGATGTCCCTTCCAACCTCAACCAAACTGCAATTGTGTGACAGCGCTGAAAGCCAGGCCATGGATTTGCCTAGCTTTTCCACACTGAATCTTAGGATATTAGTCTGGGAGAGCAGGACTAACTTTTTGTTCTACTCAGGCATGTTATGCTCAGGGGAATTTGAGGATACCCATTGACTGGATGCGTGTCACAAACTTTGTTCCTGTTCTCCTCCCCAAAAGAAGAGCATAGACACAAAAACACTTGACATGAGTGCTGAGGTTATGCAGTACATTCAGCTTGTCCATTGCCCTTGTACCAGAAGGAAGTCACTGCCATAAAACAGATTCATTTGCCATACAAGGATCAAGGAGATGGGATGTGATAGTGTTCCCCAAACAAGGAATAGTGTAGGAATGATGGCAGGAATTTTCTCCTTGCTCCATCCTCTGTGGAATATAACTTGCTGACACAGCCTATGCAGTAGCAATGGGACTCATATCTTTGACTCCCTACACATTGCGCCCTCCCTTCATACACCTCTATCTCACATTTTCATTACTGAGCGTCCTACTCACTCCTGGTCTGTGGGAGAGTGCTGATTAGCCTGATCTGTAACCTGCCCTCACACCAGCTTGAGGTGTAGGTCTAGATGGGTCTCTGATCTTTAAGATGACCTGCTCCTTGTTAGACATTTAATAGTTCTAATAAATTGATTTGGGGGGGGGAGGGGAGGACAGTGCGCTATTTTTGTATTGTGATCTTCATCCTGTGATGCAGGTACAGCCAGGAACATGCCCTTCTCCTGTGAAGTCAGATGGAAGAAAGAAGGAAGGAGAGATGGCCACAGAGGCATATTCACTGGAACAGAAAAACTTCAAAGCTGCTGATTCCTGGAAGGGATAACAGCTGCCCTATTGAAATGCATCTTCACATGGCATGGAATGAGTCTGTGGAGCTCATTGCCAATAGAATACTTTGGGACCAAAACTCTGCGAGAGACAGAGAGAAGAAACCATCTTTGGCTAATTGAGGTAACCAAGTTCGCAGTAGTTTGTGCTAAACATGTTTTTTGAAAAAGATGTAACAACTGATGGAATCATAATGAAGTCCAAATACAAGCACGGGTAATAGATTATTCTTGATCTATAGTGTCCTGTATTTTTCTCTGAGATAATAGAATCACAGATTCCTAGAATGCCTTGGGTTGGAAGGGACCTTAAAGACCATCTAATTGCAACCCCCCCGCCATGGGCAGGGATGCCACCCACTAGATCAGGTTGACCAGGGCCCCATCCAACCTGGCCTTGAACACTTCCAGGGATGGGGCATCCACAACTTCTCTGGGCAACCTGTTCCGGTACCTCACCACCCTCTGAGTAAAGAATTTCCTCCTAACATCCAATCTAAATTTCCGCTCTTTTAGTTTAAAACCATTCCTCCTTGTCCTATCACTGTCTGCCCATGTAAAAAGTCACTCTCCATCTTTTTTATAAGCCCCCTTTAAGTACTGAAAGGCCACAGTGAGGTCTCCCCGGAGCCTTCTCTTCTCCACGCTGAACATCCCCTGCTCTCTCAGCCTGTCTTCATAGTAGAGATGCTCCAGCCCTCTGGTCATCCTCGTGGCCCTCCCGTGGACCCGTTCTAGCAGGTCCACATCTTTCTTGTGCTGGGGGCCCCAGACTTGGATGCAGTACTCTAAATGGGGCCTCACGAGTACAGAGCAAAGGGGGACAATCGCCTTCCTCGACCTGCTGGCCATGACTCTGTTATTCAGCCCAGGATGCAGTTGGCCTTCTGGGCTGCAAGCACACACTGCTGGCTCATGTCGAGCTTCTCGTCCACCAGAACCCCCAAGTCCTTCTCCGCAGAGCTGCTCTCAACGAGTTCTTCTCCCAGTCTGTACTCATGTCTGGGATTGCCCCGACCCAGGTGCAGCACCTTGCACTTGGACTTGTTGAACCTCATTAGGTTCATGTGGGCCCACTTCTCAAGCTTGTCCAGGTCCCTTTGGATGGCTTCCCTCCTTTCTGTTGTATCAACTGCACCACTCAGCTTGGTATTGTCTGCAAACTTGCTGAGGGTGCACTCGATCCCACTAAGTCATTGATAAAGATATTAAACAACACCAGTCCCAAGACAGACCCCTGAGGGACACAACTCGTCACCAGCCTCCACCTGGACATAAAGCTGTTGATCTCAACTCTCTGGCTGTGGCCATCCAGCCAGTTCCTTATCCACGGAACCGTCCCTCTTTCAAATCCATCTCTCTCCAATTTAGAGATAAGGATGTCGTGTGGGACAGTGTCGAAGGCCTTACAGAAGTCCAGGTAGATGACATCAGTTGGTCTTCCCTTGTTGACAAATGCAGTCACTCTATCACAGAAGGCTACCAGATTGGTCAGGCATGATTTGCCCTTGGTGAAGCCATGCTGGCTGTCTCAGATCTCCTCCTTGTCTTGCATGTGCCTTGACATTACTTCCAGGAGGATCTGTTCCATGATCTTCCCAGGCACAGAGGTGGGGCTCACCAGTCTGCAGTTCCCCAAGTCTTCCTTTCTATTCCTTTTAAAAATGGGAGTTATGTTTCCCTTTTTCCAGTGACTGGGGACTTTGCTTGACTACTAGTAGTGGATGACTACTGCTGTCTGCTTTCCAAGCTAGAATTGGATAAGATTCAGTAAGAAAGCACCTAGGTGAGATTGGGTATTGTTTATGGGTATGTCTGCATAAAAGGAGCTGGTAGTGTCAGCTAGTTCAATCATACATCTCTCCATAGTCATTGCTAATTATTAGCACTGTCAACAGAGTAATCAAAGAACTGATGGGCTTGGGGATGGACTCTTACCTTTTGCCTTTTGAGATAGCTTTACCTAGCAGCGTAGTGCAGCTTCGGGTCGGATAATGGTTGAGCAGAGAGACAGGCACTAGCTGAGGAGCATTTTGCTTAGTTAATCGAAATTTTGCATAGCTAGGTGATGACAGACAACAGCTACCTTGCTGTCTGTTCAATGACCCCCCAAACAAGCAACCAGCTGCTCTGTGCTCTGCACTGGGGAGTAATCTGCTATAGAAGCACTATTACCATCATTAGCACATTTCATAGGGAGGTAATACTGGGAGAGACTTTCCACTCTCTCCTTGTGGGGAGTGTTGCTGTTATCCTTCAAGAGATTATGAGTGGTCCAGTCTCATGGCCCATTAGTCCCTTCTGTATCCCACGTTAGTGTGGATTTCCAGGGTCCCCACAACTTCAGGATGGGATTATTTTCCTTAATCATTCCCAGTCAGTCCGTCTCATTCTTCTTGGGGGTTCTGGATCTATTCCCTTGACAGCTTCTTGCCAGACTGCTGTTTCTGAGAATGCTCCGCCTTCCTTGGGCTGTAGTCTTTTATTCCAACCACTGCTAATCAGTACATACATAGCTGTAGATCATGAAGTAGCTGCTCAGCACATTAACTCCTTGGTAGCTGGGTAAGTGTGGGGCTTGAACTCAGCACTCTGCTTCTCAAAGATTATGAAACTATGGAACTTCCTATTTTCTTCTGCGTGGTTTCTCTGGAAGGGAAGCACTTTGCTAAAGACTAAAAGAAAACCTGATTTTAAGGAATCACGTAAGGAATATAAGTTCCCATAGGAGTGAAGAGAAGAAAACAAAATTTCAGTCTCTATTCTCAGCTAGTGAGCTACTTTTGGGAGAAGTTAATTGACTATAGAAATAATCAAATATAGCATAATAGGGAAGAAACAGCAATTCTGCACATGGCCATCCTTCATTTATTTCATGTTTTTTTTTTCTTCTTCATGCTTAACAGGAAAAGGTGAGCAAATCTCACAGGAGTGGCAGAGGTCAGCTTCATCAGCTTTGAATTTTGCTGGGAAAGGTTATAAGAAATGTGATTCCCTTTTTTCCTAGGCAGGGATGCATGTAGCTGCACGCTCTCCTCCGTATTCCACTGGAATTAACCTACCCCTCAAACCCTAGGGCATCACCGAGCTGGAGGAAGACCTTCAACTATTCTGCGCTCACATAACTGCATTGAGATTGATTTATGGCTGTTGAGGATAAGGTCCATGGTGCTTAGTAATCTGCATCTGACTTTGTTTATGCATCTAATTGTTATGAAGGCTTTTAGAAGCCATCCCTGGGTCCCTTAGGTATTTCAGTGTGATTATGATTTTCTCCCCAGTGCAATTGTATCTCCTCATGGCATTTCTTTTCCTCTTGCCTTTTGGTTTTCTAAGTGATCTAAAAGTTCCACTGCCAAGAAGAACAAGAAAGATGAGGCCTATTTTCCCCATTCTTTGATCTCTAATAAATTGGAGCCAGTAAATTATATCTGCTAGCAATTCTTGTGTGTATCATATCTCTCAGGAAACCACACTGAGACTTCTATAACAGTTTAAGGAGAAAAGTATGCTGAAATTAGCCTTTCATTGTCTGCATTTGATCAGGGAATATATGGCCTAAATTTATTTATATTTTAGTAAAAACAAATCAGTGGCTTTTCAGATCCCAAAGCAAAAGCAAGAGATAGTACAGAGAATAATAGGAAGAAAACACATGAACTGTCTTTGTTACTTCTGTGTGTATGTTTATAGACAGAACCAACTACAAGATACTGATCCAGATTGGCATGTGACTTGGTAAAGACAGAAACAGAAGGCCTTTTTTCAACGAGGGGAAAAACAAAAAGAAATTCCACAAAAAACTGATACTATGGGGCAAAGTCATTTTCAGGATACAGAGACTTTGGGATTATAGTGTCTGGTACCTAGTCAGGGTGAAAAACTCTTAAGAAATATTGCAGTAAGCCACATATAAATGCATCTGTATATCTTTGGCCAGTTGTCTACAACTGAATTTGTAGCAATGTGTATATACAGGAAAAAAAAAAAAAAAAAGATTTGACTATGGAGAGGATTCTCTGTTTCTGTGTATATACTTATTTACACACACACACATCTATATACATATACATATATGTGCTGTCTACATATAAATGGTCTGAGAACACATATGTATATGCAAGAACGTTTGCCTTCTGAAATTGCCAAAAAAGAAATGTGCCCCCATAATTGTAAGATTGAAAAACACTCAAGCAACTTTCATAGAGATTGAATGTCTTGGGCCCAGATTGGTAAAAGATGCCTAAAGAGCAGTGAGAGGTGAATTTCAGAAGTGCCTCTGTGTGGAATCCGCAGATTTTGTTTGCCTACATATCTTGGTCATTTAAATAAGAGCTCTGGGGGTGCATCCTTTGGACTTTAGAAAATAATTGTTTTCCACCATCCCAGAAAATCTGCTATTGAATCCAGATACAAGCAGCAGTAGAGGAGACCTTGTACTGTTCAATAACTTTGCTGGGATGTTTTTTCTTCTTTGTGCTTAACAGGAAAAGTTGAGCAAATTTCACAGAAGCGGCGGAGACCAGCTGCCACAAATTACTGTTGTGGTTGATCTTGCCAACTTTCCATGTGATTCAGGAAAGGGAACCCTGTGTTGGTTCTAAAACTGAAAGGTGGCACAAAAACAATATTGGAAGAGCTACAACCTCTGTGAGCTTTCAGTTCTTTATCACCCTACTCAACGCACTTGCTGTTTCTGCTTAAAGTAAGACTTGTAACTTTAGGAGAAATAACCCTGTATATCTTGGCAACAGCTTAGAATTTCCCCTGAGGTCTCAGTTATACAAGACCCTGTTGCTTCATGCACAGCATTGTCTGCGCTTGTGTAGGAGTGTTAGGGCTTGGGTATTCTCTAGGTTGCGGTCACTAGATGGCAACATGATCACGCACACAGCAGGTTTCCTATTCCCTTCCTTGGAAGACTCTGTGGAAGGACTGAGAGGACGGGATGATTGTGTTCAACTTCCTTGATGCCTCGAAGCTTTCTAAGATGGCAGTCAGTGAATGCAGCTTTATAGATGTGCTGTGCCTGTGCCAGCACCTGCAAGTTATTTCATATTGCCAAATTCTTCCTGTGTTCAAAGGGTCCCATCATCTGCCTTTAGGGATCTGTAGTGAAAGGAAACTCAAGTCAAGTAATTTTTTTTTTTTTTATAGTGGTTCTTAGCACAATACTGTTAAAATATTGTTTTCAACTTACTTTTTGAGTGTATGCAAGTCTATGTGCACGTACATGCATTTATATGACAATTTCTATCCTGTGCCCAGGTACTTAGACTGCAGTTCCTCTGGGCATCAAGACAAAGGATTCAAGTCTTCCTGTAGGCTATTGATACCACATTGCCAAATTCTAGCTTAGCTCAGTGGGAACGTGGACAGTAACCCCGGCACATTTTGTTTTCACTTGCAGGTCAGCATTTCTCCAAGAGTTAGGGCATCCTCTTTGCTGTAATAGCTGTGCTGTCTCAGACCCTGCTAAGTGGATGTTATGGGTTAGTAATGGCTATTGCTGATGGTGGAAATATGTAATCCACAGACTGACATAAAACCACCATCAGTTATGCAAATGTTTCCATAACAACTAAGAATTTTCATCTGCATCATACTTGTTCCTGTCCTTCTCCAAGCTACGGGGAATATTTAACAACTGCAATGTTCATTCATAATGAAATGAATATGATGAAGGTCCTGAGATAACTCATGTCTTTATACAAGATTAACATTATTTATTTGGCTGAAGACATTCTCTGTTTTAAGATATGTCAGAATACTTATCAATTTTTTGGGAGAACTACGTACCTCCTAAACACTCTTAGACATGTCTCCACTTTCCAAAAGAAACATCAAGGGAATGAACATTCATTAGTTGTGTGTTTACAGTAAGTGGATCACAAAACATTGGCAGGGTCTGGACATTTGTGTGCCAGCTCACTTGGGAACCTTTGGTGACTGAGCCTTTCGGAGTGATTGAGACTGATGTGAAATGATTTCAGGGGCAGGACTCCTGTCTGAGTCTGTTATCAGCTATAGGAGCAATATCTTCCGAAGTTGAATTAGTCGCCAAGTAAAAATAATTTTCCTGTGCTGATACTCTGCCATAAACCTGCAGCATTTTGTAAAGAAAAATGTCATCCACACAGTGCAATGCAACACACTATTTTCTCTGTGCTATTTGCCTGAGTCTTTTCTGCAACTTCAGTGAAGGAAAAAAAGATACCTGGTTGCATGGCCTTCAGTGGGAAGTGTAGGTGCAAAATAGTTATTGCTCTCAAATTTAAGCAGGTGTATTAATCCAAGAATGTGAGAAATCTTGCACTTAACAAGCCAACCTTTCATTTTCACAGCTGCACCTTAGCTTCTCACTTGGTGAAGCACTTCTTTCTGCATCTAATTAAAAGCATCTGCATACATTCTCTTGAAACCATATCCTTAAGCATTTGGTCCTTAAAGACCTGTGAAATTGAATCAGTTTGGTTAGAAGTCCCTTTATGTTGCAGATCATTTGTTCCATGGTTTACTGTGACGAGGTCACAAGAACCTACTTAGGATCTGAAGGGATCTGATGGAGGCAGGTACATCTGTTTTATGCACTCCACCAGTGGGTCACAACTAAGAAAGGGTCAGGAAAAGTTGAAGACTGCTGCCTGAGCTAGTGGCACTGGGTGAATTTCTGCTGTTATTCCTGGTGTCACCATTTTGAACTACTGATGTGTGTAAACATTTCCTGGCGCACGGGCCTCAAGCAAAAACATCATCATCATCTGTAGCCTCACAGAAGGACCCTTTGCAGGGAAAAGACTGCCAGCCATGGCACTCACTCACCTTCCAGCGATATGTTCATCCTGAGCTGACGCTTATTTCTTCCACAGTGACTGAGAAATGTAAGTGATCATAAGGAAACATAAGGGCGTGCGAAAATGCAAAATCTATCTTCCTCTTTCTAGGAGGATATCTCACTTTTGGGAGATTTGCTGCAATGGAGAATTAATTCAGAGACTATCTTCTCATTCTCCTGAGCAGTATCCCATGTTTCACCCTGAAAATTGTTTCCTATGCCAGCCATTCTTTGGGAGAAAGAACTACCACCTGTTATCTAGCCACTATAGCTAGTCAACATGATGTTACTGCCTGTTTAAGTTATTTGATCTTTTTTCTGACATCTTCACTCTGAATCACCTTATTCTTGACTCAAGCAGCTAATGATAATAGGAATTATTAGTGGACAAATGGGCTCTTTACCCTTCATACTTTCCTGTACCTCCCAGGTACAATACTAACTTGGTAAATCAGTTGGAACCTTGTGTAAGAGGGCAGAGTTAAAACCTGAGCCAGAAGTCCCTATTTTTATTTTACTTTATTTATTTAACATTTCATTATAGCCCCTTAGGGGTATGTGCCTGATGAAAAGCATGAATGCATGGAGCCAAATTCTCCTTGGAGGGTTCTATTCTGCACGAGGTGTTCAACAGCTACATGACCACAATATCTGCCTGGAGTAATCCCACTGCAATAAATGGAATAACCTGAGTGGTGTAAATGAGAGCAGAATCTAGCCCTGAGGCTACTCACAGTTATTTTGATTTTTAATGTTGGCCAACAGATGAATCCTCTTTTTTTTTTTTCCGGTAGCCTGCCAATAAAATAGTAGTGTTGTTATGATTCTGGCATTTTCCTGTCTTAATTAATTGAAATTGTTATTAAAATTCAGTGGTCATCCAGACAATGCCAAGATAGTAGGGAAACTTCTTTATCTCATTTTAATTGTTGTCAGCGCTGTCCAAGGTATGTGCTATAAACAGGAAACGTGCAGTCTCTTTCGTTCAAATCTCAAACTGAAAATGCTTGCCTGATGCTCCAAATAATAAAAAAAATCATGCCTAATTATTTATATCATAGTAGGGTATCAAAATTCATCATGTGTGCTGGTCAGACCTCCTTCAAAAGGAAATAGTAATGTGTAGTCTGCATTAGTGAGTGCATCTCTTTTTAGCTGGATTCAAAGTCTGAGAATGATTCTCAGCTGTAAAGATGTGTCTCTGTGACACAAACTCAATCTTTCTGGGTGTTGCATTTATTAAAGGAATTGCTCAGTAGGCTGCAAGAATGACTTCAGGAGTTTTTCCAAAGTAACTTAGGGGAAAATCTTCAGTATTTGCTCTCTTTATCCAGATGAACACAAGTGATCACAGAAAAACATTGCAGTTTGTCATTTGCTTGTGCTGTCACGTACATGCAGTGTATGCTATGAAGAAGGAATATATATATTTTAAAGGTGAATGTTCCAGAAGTGTTTAACCAGGAATAGGTAAGATTTTGCTCATAATTTTGGTGGCATGAAAGCAGTAGAAGAACATCCTGGCCCCAATGGGGTCATTTCAGAAATGTGAACAGGAAGAAAACCAAGCCCCAGTTTTAACTTGCTGTTCTTAACCTGTATGTTTGTATTTGCATGCTTATGTGTCTTTCAATTAAATTAGCAGGGATGCTCCAAGGTAAGCTAAATTCAAAATGCCTAGGGTTATTGTATTTTTTTTCAGTAAGTCTGTGTTTCGTGGATAATAAACTTTCCTCAGGCTTTCATTTTTGGCTGTGAAAGTGCTTCATCCAGAAGGGAGCTCTGCTAGCACTGTGTGGAAATCGGCTTCAGAGCTCACTAGTGCCGAGCACTTCAGTCAGGCTTTCTGTGCATGAGGAGCTGATCTGCTCATGGCCTACACGGCTACTTCTGACTTACTGTGCTAATGTAAGAGAGGCGCAGGCTTGATGCTGACAGTCAGCAGATGTGATGCTCAAGCTGTTTGCCTCAGTTTCCCCCTTGGGGACAAGACAATTTCTCTGTCCTACAGAGGCTGCGTGAAATTCTTCAGTATTTGTAAAGCAGTGTGGGGAGGCACATTCCCACCCTCACCAGGCAGAGGAGCATTAAAAGGCACTCAGTCAGCCTAGGAGTCCTGTGCAGCATGAGGAGGCTGGGCTATAAAAAGATACTCAGTTGGAGTGGAGTGGGAAAGCTGTGCCCTTGTGGGAAGGAGGATTCTGGAGATGGGGCCCTGTAGCTGTAGTTGGGGTGCAGCAGGATCCTGAGGTTAACAAGGAGCTGGAGCTGTCCTCTGAAGGGTGAGTGATCTGTTGTTAACTCCACTGGCTGTGTTGGGAGCTGATAAGGATGGGTTTGGTGGTAGGCAGTGAGGGCTAGAGGAGGAAGTAGTGAGTGTTATCCCTGCAGGTGCTCTGGGTGAAGGAGTTCTGCTCCTTGGGCAGATGAAGGTACGTGCAGGATGTTGTCAGGGTTCTGTGAGAGGCTGTCTGGGTTGTGGCTTGTAATTGGGCTATGGTTGTGGGGCCTCGTGAGCTTGCTCTCTGCAGAGCCAGCTCTGGGTGTGTAGGGTGTGTTAGCTCAGGTGCAGGGATAGGTGAGAATAACTGTGTGTGTGTTCCAGGAGCAGCTTGATGCCAGAAGTGGTAGCCTTGCTCAATTAGCTGATAGATCTGGGTTCCTGCAGAAGTGGGAGCACAGGCAGAGACAGCCTGCCCCTGTGTCGGTGGGGGCTTTTCAGTAGGATCCATCGTTGACCATACTGGACCTGATCTGTGTCATGGTCGCACTGTGGCTTTACTTGAGCTATTGTACCCCACCTGGATAGTACAGTTTCAATATTTCCAGGAGCTGGCTTGGTGCTGTTGTTGGGGTCAGGAACCCTGATGGGTCAGGGCTGAATCTGCGTGGTTAGAAAGTCTGCTTTGTGTTCCCAGGTGTACCCCTTATTTCTCAAGTTATCTAGAATTCTCCATTGCTAGGTGTTTGTTAGGGGAGATATCCTCATCCTTTGTTATTCTAGCTATGTAAAGTGTACTATATATTGCAATATGTAGCTATAAAGATATGTAATTACAGAATCTTTCTACCTACTTTAAAATAGTAACCCTCAACCACCAAGAAAAACTGCTTAGAAAAAAACATAATTTTTCATGACAAATCTTTTCCTAAAGAAACCTCAGTTATTTCTAAGTTGTGTGTTCTTTTAAACTTGTCAAGAGCTAGGGCAACATTAAATAAATATAAACAAATGTATACTCTATATAATACTTGGGTGTCTGGCTGTATACTTAAGTAACATTATGAAATATACATGTGGAAAGGAAAATTGACTTTGACACGTTAAACATCTTGGATAAAAGCTTATCGGGGGCTGTAAAGAGTTCTGGTAATAGCAGTGGGTAGTATTATGAATAATCAGTCTTGTTTCTAGATAGCAGCTTCATTGTTAGGCAGAATAAATGATTTTGCTCTGAAATTTAATACCATTACCACTGTTTCTTCATATATCTCTATATATCTATATATATATCTCACATTGATTGAAAGCTCTGATGAATTCTGCTTTATTCCCCCACACGGTAAAAATTTACAATGGTATGAAAGTTATGAGAGAACACTTTTACTTAAAGGAAAGGTCCGAGTGATAAATGAATTAATTGACAGGCAGATGAAAATAAGTCTACCGGTCAACTGAAAAATGATATGCTATAAATGCAACTGTAGTGGCTTTTAACAAACGTCAAACTAATGTGAAAAAATGTCTTTGGG
The DNA here is from genome assembly GCA_013399475.1 of Chauna torquata. Classification (NCBI taxonomy): domain Eukaryota; kingdom Metazoa; phylum Chordata; class Aves; order Anseriformes; family Anhimidae; genus Chauna; species Chauna torquata. The sequence continues at coordinate 133,666 of VXAL01008752.1, forward strand.
CTAGCTTCTTGCAGCTCTACAAATACAGAATGCAGGCTCCAGCATTTTGCTTCATCTTAGCTTAAGGATAGAGTGTAATCCATCCAGAAAGAGGGTACCACACTTTGCTGTCCTCCTCTTAGTTTCCAATGTGAGTTTAGGCTCTTATCCTGCAATATCATAGGAGCTTCCATGCTCTTGTGAACACATGCAAAGTCAGACATGCCTGTAGGAGACCCTAGAACCCAGGACTGCTTCTGTGTCATCCACTTGTTCTGCTGCCTGTTGGTGGCAGTCACGTGAGGCTGTGATTTCTTGAGCAAGGAAGGAATTTCCCAGGTGTCATGAAAAAGCCAGGAAAGGTAGTTTATCTTGCCTCTGTCACAAGCCCCAGCACGTAACGAGAGCTGGGATGACTGAAGTCCAGAGTCCAGTCCATAGTCTATGGATCTGGAGATGGTAAAGCTGCAACAGGCTCAGGGAGGAAGGTTGGCAGACGAAGGTGAGGTGGGGAGGAGGTTTTATACTCGCACCATTCCTGCTGATTGTTCTTTTTTAGAAAGCAGGGTAGTTTTCCAGAAAATCTTCTTCCTCTGCCTTGCTTCCTGGAGATAGTGTCTCACTCTTATTGCTCTGTAGGATTGTGATACTGTCTCTACTATTGCTCTGCACATTTTGGCTTGTCTACATATTTTTTTTACTCTTTGGACAGAACGTGTTAAGAATATTGTCCCTGTTCTAGCTGAGAGGAAGAAGACAGAAATTTCCTTCCTCCTTTCCATGATAACTGTTGCTTTTTTTGAAACACTGAGTTTCAAATGTTTCTAGGTACCCTGTTTTTTCTAGCTCCTCTCATGCCTGTTTTGTACCATCTGCAAACTTTGGCTTGTTTTTAATTCTACTTTCCTTATCATTTGAGGACAAGACTGGACACAACCAAAATTCCCCACGGCATCCTCTGAGATACATCTTCCCCCCTCTCTACATGTAATCCTTTGTTTACGGTATTTCAGCCAATTCTCAATTAAGAATCATGTGACAGTGTTTATATTCAAACCGAATGCAATTAATAAGTGTCAAGACGTCATGAAATGCTGTGTGAGTTGTGTGCTAAAAGACAAATGTTCTATATCTAGGCCTTTCCCTTCAGGCACTAATTAGATAATATATGTTTGAAAGGGTTGAGTCTGTCAGTCAAGCCATAGATCTGTAAATCCATGTTGAAATTCATATGGCAACACTCATCAAAACACTTAAACATGTGCTTAAGTCCTTTCTGTGTTCGATCAAGTACATAAGCATGTGCTTAAGATTTGGGTCTCTAGGCAGACCCATTGAAATTAATGAGAGAAATGTTTTTCATCTCTATGCACCAGATCTCCATCTTGCTACCAGGAAAACCGAAGCCTTCATTTACCAAGAGCAGAGTCATTCTGAATCTGACACTTCAGTAGATATTTAGTGCACTTATTTAAACCACTGGAGCTATTTAAAATAATACTTAGGAATGTCATTTCTTTCCTCTCTTTTAGAAGTAGTTAAGCTCCTTTAGTGCAAGTAATAGGACTCATCTCCAGACACTTATCAGTGGCTCTGCTTCACATTCATAAATATTTGTGGGAGTCTTTTTCATTGGCTCCATGTAGTTCATGGTGAGGTCAGTGTGATCTCTACTAAAAGTGCATGGCCTTTTGGATCCTGTGAGCAGGAAAATGGGAAGCCTGGAGAAATAGCATGTCCTTTTTCACTCTTACTTCTGACACTGCAAATTTGTAGGGGACTCCTCAATTCCCATAAGTATTTGGGCACTTACCTTGGAACAAAGTATCAAAGGACCTTTGGATATTGTCTGTATTGCAAGCAAAGGGCAACCCTGAGGCACTGAAGACCAAACCTATCTGCTCTAGTGGAAGTTAGGCCTGCGAGTGCACCTGTTGAGGCTATTTTGCTTGCTTACACAAGCTGTCGCTGACACAGCTGTGGAGAAGGTGGACAGTTTGGTGGCAGTGTCCAGAACATTCAGCACTTTTGCAGAAACTGCCCTTTCATTGTTTGCAATGAAACAATGGCGTCCTGGCTATAACAGCCAGAAACTGACTTTATGCTTTTTTTGGCCTGAAACTAATTAATTTTCATCCAAAAAACTGCAGGCTAGACACAATCAACATTTTTTCTGGGAGCAAGGAGTAATGCTCTTTCAAATAATTAAAATAGGTTAAAACAGGTAGAAATACATTTAGCTGGTCTAGAAGGAAGAAATGGAAAAGATAGCTTAGCTGGGACAACAGCTCAGGTTTCCAGAAAAGTCAGCTAATCACAGCTCTTGAAGAAAGGCATAACTACAAATCCTGAGCAGCTCTGGGAATCGGTATTAGGAATACCAGTTTGAACATGGTGGCCCACATCAGGAATACCTGTAATTGTTTAAGCTAAACTACTGTTTTAGGGCCATGTCTCTGAAATCTTTACTCCAGTTCTGCCAAGACTCATGCGCATGCTTCTCCAAACAGCAGGATTAATCCATTTACAGGCAATGGGCACTACTTGGCCTGAAAACACAGCCTTGGCTACTATTGGAATAAAGTTGTAGGAATTTGCTCTTGCTTTTCAGTAGTTTAGTATTTCTGTCAAAGGACAGACAGCACCAAAAATGTGCAACAAGTAGAAATGAAAGCAAGTTCCAGAGCCTCTTGCTAGCCCTTTCCAGGGACAGTTCATACTGTCCACAGGATGCTAGCATTATAGTGCTGAAAGAAGAGATGGTTTAGAGCATGAGGGAGCGAGGTTGGGTCCTGCAGAAGTCCTTCACTAAAACTCTCAGAAGAAAATGTATTCACTTGCTATAGTGTTGCACAGTGACCACACTGGAGCGAAAGCACTCCAGGAGAGTTCAAGAACCCATCAATCAACGTGATTGTGAAACAAGACAAAATCCATAGGCAACATTTCAGAATGAGGTGACAGGGCTCAGTCAGATTGTAATGACCTGTTATGTAAATGAAGGGTAAGATTGTAATGACCTGTCATGTAAATGAAGGGTAAACTAACTGATCAGTGGTGTTCAATCTAGTGGGTGAGTCCACTTCTTGGTTCCTCCCCAACTGCTGGCTGTTTTAGCCTGATGGTGAGGGAGCAGCATTTGACCCAAGGCCTATTTCAGTCAAGGTGAGCTCTGAGCAAGTCCTCAAGGGGCAGGCCTGGCTGCACAGTGTATGCTAGTGCCCCAGCATGCTCAGAAGAGATGTTGTTATGTTCAGCTCAATGCTGTTGGCAGAAGGGCTGGAGGGCAAACTACCAAAACCCTCATGGCTAGGAAACAGGCAGTCAATTGGCAAAAGCTTATGAATACGTGCAATTTTCAGCATTGGTTGAATCTGCACTGTTTGGAGGCAGGCCCATCTCGTGATCGTGAGTAACCCAATATGATTTTCCTGACAAGTGGCGACTTGGTGCCAGCATTATGAGTTATCCAGGGCAAAGCAAGGTCAAGCATTCAGGTAGCACAGGCGTTCTTAAATAATCCATGGAGCAAGTGTAACTTTTATGATTTCCCACCTTCCTCCCCTCCTCCTTATTTTTCTGTTTTTATACCTCATACAAGATCTCCCAGCTTCTGGGCCCAGCTCCCGGAAACTAGAAACAATCTTCTGTATCATGCACAAGTGGACTTGTCAATGGACTGTCAAAATGGATCAGCAAGTTGTGTTTTCATCCTCCTTTTTCATGAGGACCAATTGTATTTTGTATTTCACTCTTGAACATTTGTATCTGTCCTAACAGAAGATATTATAATTAGCAAGCAACATGTAGGTGGTTTCCTTTTTTTTTTTTTTTTTTTGGGGTGCAGCTGCAAACAATAAACTTTACCTAGTATATAGATCAGTACAACCTCCACTAGAAACAGGACCTATGCAAGGAAACCCAGCCAAATGGCATCAGTCCTGAAGCAACCGTGTTGCAACAAGCTGCTTCTTACTTAATCTGTCCCATTGGGCCAACATTTTTGTTCCTGAGAAGATGGTGTGTTCTTGCATTCGGCTGTTGACCTGGCTGACTTTTCAAACAGTTTCTCTTCAGACTCTGGAATGAAAAACTATTCAAATGACTTGAAAGCCATTTACTATCAAGATAAATCAAAAATGACTATGCTAATAAATTTCTGGGGTACATGAAGTGAATGTCTTAAAGCCTGGATAAAATTCTGCCCACAGAGAACTTAACTACTGTTAAGTAGTTAAGTTTTTTGGATGTCACCTTTCCTGAAAGGAGGGAAGGCAGGTTGACATAATGCCTGACAGGAGGCGTGTTGGAGGCCACTGTTCTGTTCAAAACACACTGTGAAAGATCATGGATTCAGGGCCTAACACTTCATGTGAGAAGGTATACTGAATGTTGAGGCAATTCACGCAAAGAAGAAACCCTTCTTCCATATCCCCACTCTGAATTTCAAGATCATTTGTAAAGTTAATCCTATGGGTCATCTGTTTTCCTACTGCAAGGCCTCTGCTCCATGGCCATCTACCTTGGTCTCCTGAGCCCTCCCATGTCTTCACATTCTTCTCTCAACATGTGTTTGGGCTAATTCCATCAGCAAGCAAAAATCAGGATTTGGGCAGAGTGAAAGACCGTAAAATCATCCCTGGGAACATGGGGTGAGATAACAGCCAGAGAGAGGCTTTTACTGCCTTCTTGTTTGTTTTTGAATGATGTGCTGTTCAGTCCCTATAGAGTTCCTCAGACCCAAGAGTGGTTTCTGAGTTCTGAGATGGAAATGTTGGTTTTGGCTAAAGTATAATGGGAAACAGAGCTGGTGTACAGCCTAGGAAGAGGAGCTGGGACAGGAAGAGACAGAGGGGACACATCTTGATTTGAATAAATTCCCGGAATCCAAAATTTGCAGAAACTTTCTATTCCATAGTGAACAGAGGAAAGTGTGAAACTTACGAAGTGGTTGTGACACAAGATAAGCTAAGGACTTACCTCTCTTACTCTTTCCGTTTCTCTTCATCTTCTTCCCCTTCCTCCCTCCCCTTCCTTCTGTGCTATCTCATGAGTCAGAGTGGGTGTATCATATGTAATTAGTCTAGATTGCTGTTCATGTTGGAACAGCTACCTTGCAGCGCTATCTTTCATCAAGAAAAATCTGCCAGCTGAATGACCTGCAGCAGGCAGCTAGGTGACCTATTCCACTTTAGAGACTACTGTGCAGTTTGATGCTTGTTGGATTAGGAAGTGTGACCACAGTAATTAGCAGGAAGTTTCCAGGTCTGGAACCAGCACATTAAATGCATGGCTGGCCCTTAGAAAAGTCTGACCTTGGTAAATGAGAGTGGGCAGGTTGGGCTGTGGTGCAGAGATGAGACGGGAAAGAGAGGATGTGACAGAGAGGGATTCAACATTGCAGAGCTTGTCATGCTTTTTTTTCAGAGGCTGCAAAAAGAGTTGCTTGTAGCTCTGTGAGAGAGAAGGGTATGAGTTAAAACAGACTGACTTTCCTCCTCCAGCACACACGTGCTCCTTAAATACCAGGGGACTACAAAGGGAGCAAGTCTTTAAAAAAAGATTTGTTCTATAGACTGCAAAGATGTGCGATTACTAGCAGTCGTACAATTTATGGGAGGCAAATGTGCATGTGGGGCTTTTATGAAGTGCAAGTAAAGCAAAAAGATAGAAGGAAGGAAAAGGCATGCTTTCCAAATGCCCATCTTTTCTACCAACAAATGTTGCCTTAGAGGCAAAAGCTTGGGTGTTTCTTTTTCCCTCGGTGTTCTGTGTGCTTGTATTAGTCACACCCATTTATTTTTGGCTTAATTCATGCACTATTTGAAACTTGGCAAGAGTAGGGATGTTATGGCCAACAGTCAGTCTTGCTTCAGGAGTTTCTATGAATATGAATGCCTGAAGTTCACATAAGCTTACTCCGTTGCTATAGCAACACATTTGTTGTGAAACCCTTGTATTTTAAAGGCCAGATTCTGTAAATTAACTTCATCTTCAGTAGGATGTGTGAAGCTAGTGATTTCTACATGTATTGTTTTCAGAGAAGTTGCAAATGTTAGGGGAATGGACAAATTTTGGGATTTGAAGAAATTAGATTTAAGCACAAACAATTCCAGCACTTAAGATCAAAGAGAACTAGTTTTGTGTCCCATCCAGAGAGGGGCTGAGTGCCCTCAATTCCAGCAGGGTTCAGAAAGAGTTGAAGGTGCTGAGTAACACAGCTCGAGATGCTGCAGAATGGTGCTTTACACAAAGACAGTGCAGACCCTGCAGAGCATCCAGCACCTACAGGGTTGTGTCCAGTTGTAAAACAACAGGGTAGGAAGTGTCCCACAGAGTATTCAAAATCTGCTAGACTTACCTTTTTTTTTTTTTTAACAAGAATATTAAAATATGTTTTTCTGCTTGCTCAGGGATGTTTGAGTCTGAATTGACAATGAGCTCTGTCCAGGCAAACCTCTGCACTGAAGTCCATATGTTCTGTGTGGAAACAGGGGTCATTGCAGGTTCAGGGTCTTACTGCCTCTTCATGAAGGGCCATCAAATACACATAATAAACTAACTTGGGAGTAGAGAGGAAATCGGAGCTATTTTTTTTTCTTCCTGCTGTTTTCTTTCAGTTGGACTAATCATGGTGTAATGTAACTGTAATAGGTTAACAACCCCAACCCCCCCAGACGCAAATAGGCTTTCCAGATATATGGGATCCTTTTTAAAGAGATAGTGGAGGCTGTTTTCCAGTTTGTCTCTAAGTCCCTGGGCCTCCCAGAGTCTGCAATTGCTGAAGTAAATAGAACCCCATGCAGTGTATAAAGCTAAACCCGTGTGTGAGCCTTTGCAGGTTCCAGGTCCAGAAAGGGCTCACACCAAGCACCTAAAAAGGGAAATGAACATGAAATTAATGGCTTTTCTTACTCTTTGACTTGGGTGCCTCTGGTATTTCAAGGGCTTAGAGGTTTATGGGATGCTGGGTCATTCCTATTCTGCTAACGGGAGTGTACGAAAGAAGGGGGCAGATCTGCAGGCCAAACGACCTTTTAGCAGTAGCTTAAGGGGATAGTTCTCTTTATGGAAGTGGGCTGACTTGCAAAACTGTATTTTTATACAAAGCTGTTTTCAGTTAGACCAGTACATAAAAGTGTCCGAAACACAAAACTTTGATTTTGTGGTTGCAGCCTTTAAATATTTAAAAATGGCCAAAATCCATTTAAGATTTTTTTCTCCTTGACATAAAAACTGCTTACCCCCTCACTTCTCCCCAGCAAATTCCTGTGAGGTTTCACTTTTGATGCTGGTTTTGCAGTCAGGGATAAACTAAAGCTGTTAGATTTTGGGGTGAGAAAAAGGAGGGTGCTGGGGGCAAGAGAATAGGCTTAAGGGTCTGTGAAAACTTTTTTTTTTTTGTAAATATGTCTTTGCTGACGGTTTTGCAATAACCATGTACAATAAACAATGTGCAGTCTTGCCAAAGCAATTAGATGATTTCCCTTTTAGAGTACAAAACAAATCTATTGACATATTCAACAACAGTCCAAATTACCAGTGACATTTTTTTCATTGCTGTAGTCTAAAACAGAATGGTGGGTTGGAATAATCTGTATTTTTGTAAGGATTACTGCTTTTCTTATAGTAAAGGTTGGATATGAACCATATTTTAAGGGCAATCTGAAGCTTTCTAATTACAGGATGGGCACCTGATAATTAAAGAAAAATTTGAACGAGGCAAAGTATGTGCATTTCCTAATTCATACAAAGAAAAGCTCCTGAACAGTTTCACAGGACATATTTGGAGCTATAAAGGAAAATTATACATGAATCATAGTCACTGCTGATGGTTTGGCTTGCTGTCTCTTAGATCAATGAATGTACATATCTGTAGTGCAGAGCTATAGCGGAGCACAGAGCTCAGAGCGGGTCTTTGGTACACACAGCTTGCTGGAGCCATCCTAGGACTCTTTTCCTCTCCTTCTATCCATCTGCCCCTGTCTTGTTAAACTATGGGCTTAGCAAGAATCAAGTTTAGTTCTCTTCTGACCACTGCCTGTGGGGACAGTTCTGCCATACTAGGTCTATACTGCTGTGTTATGTCTTATTCATGCAAACATTTCCCACCTTCTCCTTTCATCGGTGTGACTGCTCAGGAGATTGATCTGTCTGAAACTTAATCACTTCTGTTTTCTCTTTTTGGTGTGGGTTAGTTTTCAGCTGTGCTAGCTCCTTAAACTGGTCTGCATGTATGGCCACCAATAACAGTGCAAGAAAGGGGGCTGGATTATGTGACTTGGGTTGCAGAGAAGAAGACGAGACCAAAACAGGCCCAAGCTACCATGGAACCATATCCTCAGTCCTGGACACTTGAAAAGGAGAGAAGAAGTGGTGGAGGTGGGGGGCAACCTTGTTTCAGACCAGCTCTGGCTGAGACACTGAGCTGGCTTCTCCTTAAGGTTAATTTGCTTGCACAGAGACCTGCGCTGTCGTAGTGAGCCTCGTTTGACACCCAGCCTGGCTCAGTCACAGTCCCCAGCAGGAGATGTCTCTCAGAGTGCCAGAGAAAAGGATAATATGAGAGGATTTCAGAGCTATTCTTTTTAAAGTGATGTCTGGTTACTGTGTTCTTCATGCACAAAAAAATGGGAGGTTGAGGTGAGTCTAAACAGAAAGTCTTACACAAGCATATCTTCAGTCTGCCTGATGTGTGGCTGCCTGCCTCTGGATGCAGGTAGAAGGCAGGTATTGGAACGTGGAGAGGCATCCTAAGGCATCCTTTTGCAGCACTGACTGCTGCTAGAGCTGGCTGAGAGCTATACCTCACTGTGCTTCCAGAGCAGGAGCATTTGCTGCGTTTATCCAGTACCAGAGACGATTAGTAGTTCAGCCCTTTGCTGGGACAGACTGTTCCACATTACGTTGTGTCCATTAGGTTTCCGCACAGACAGAGAAACTGTCAGCTTTCCAAGGCACAGATCTTGGCCTTTTCTTGAAATACCTTGATAGGCAGCCTGACCACATTCACTCAAATAGGGGGGGTGGCGTATGAGACTTCTGGCTCCCTTAAAGGAAACAAACGCAACGAGGCTTCAGCATAATGACAAATTACTCTCAGGATCAGGAGGCAGGCAATGCTCTGCATATTATAATGTGGCGTAAGTAGCTCTACTGGCTCCTATCTCTGGCTCACTTCAACGTTTTCTGGCATAGCAATACTGTGATCCCTCCTCCTTCTTCTTCCCCTTCCCCATTATTTGCTTTGTATATTTAATTGGCAAATTGGAGCAAGTGTGGAAGCTTGGAAGGTTGTTTTGCTTGAAGCTTGGCTTTCTAACAAACAGCTGGCCCCTGCTCCAGGTCCAGATAGTTTGTTCTGGACACCTGAAGGAAATACATACTTTGCAAGTGGTCCACCGAATGTCACTATGATGCTCTGCAGAAATTCAGCTCTAATGAGGTCTGTCTGGCTGCAAACAAGATGAACAGAAAGCAGTTTGGAATTGTCTTTTTTTTTTTTTTTTTTTCAGTTTGGGATGCTGATCTCATCTCTTTTTCTAACTTCATTTCTCAAGCACTGAGGTATCTTGTCCCAATTCACTCCTTCAGACAACCAGGGAATTAGTTTTGGTTGAAGTGGCTTGCAATATTTAGCTTATTGGTTTCTTTCTTTTTTCTTTAGGACAGAGAAAGCTCCATGGAAAAATACTGCTGGCTTGCCAGTGCTAGGATATGCAACGTCTGTGAAAAGTAATATTGCACAGGACTTGTCGTCACTGGTCTTTTAATATTATCCCTCACTATACCTAATTATCCTCTGAGAAAGAGATGAAAAGGGCTCACTTAGGTTACACAGAAAAGAGGTAGCTGAATAGCAGGAGGTACTGGACCCCCTTATGCTGCTGCTGTCCTACTCATAGGGCAAGATGAAGCAGCAGTACAAGGAGTAACTGAAAAGAAGTGGTGATCAAGAGCAAGTGGAAAGTGAATACAATGCCCATCATTAGTTGGATAAGTACTTTTTTCGTATGACCATTATTGCTAATGAGAAGAGTTATTTTTCTCCACTTCTTGAACTGTCGTTTTTTTGGGGGAGTGGAAGCAGCTAGAAAATACTGATCAGTGAGCAAAGGGAGAGAGAAGATATCATCTCTCTTAGCTGGTTCAGGCTTGTTTTGTTTCTGAGTTCAGACTTCCTGAATCAAATTCTGGGTTGATACTGCCAGGGCAGAAGAAGCATGCAAGCAAAAACGGAGCCAGCAGCTGAAGTAGCACAGGGCAGGAGCCAGTTATACGTATTTGGCCTCTACACACTGCAGGGAGGTGGTGCACGAGTTGCACGGCAAGGAGTATGACCTGTGGAGATGCCAGGTAGAGCCACTGCTACTCTCAGTTAAGAAAGATGCTATCCCAGATATCCCTTTCCAAGGTAGTTAGTGATGCTGGCTGAAGAAGTTTCCCCTTTTAGATTTCTGTGATATTAATGCCTTTGGGCCCAGTGGTAGAGATCTAATTCCCTTCCTTCCCTTCCCATCTGCTGCCTGAACTGGCATAGTCTACTTAAGTTAAAGGGTCTTCACTGTTCAGTCTAGCAATTGTTAGCAAGCCTCGCCCTTTTAACTTGGGCCATTTTAACTAGAACCTGCTGCTGTTTTATTTAGACTGACTTGTTTTGTCCAGAGCCAAACTGAGAGTAGTTGCATGACCTACCCATTCTTCCTGCCTTCCAGCAGAGGTGGAAGGGTGGACAGTGGCTGAGGTTTGGTCCTCTTTGATCAGAAGAGAATGTATGAAAGCAGTTCAAGTTACACCGTCGCTCTTATACAAAGTGTTTACATTAAGGATGTGTATGGATTTACTTTTGTTAGTTTACAAAATAACACCACATCTAAGATAATTAAATCAGGACAAAGAGTGTCCACCACTCTTGGGAATAATATATATAATCATGTTATCTGACCAGCGGTAAATACACGTGCACAAGCACTTAGTCCCTGAGCTAGTACCATACTTTGAACACAGCTAAATTCTGTTGTTGAAAGTTAAGCTAATTTAGATGAGTCAAAATCCTCCCTTGGACTCTGTGTCAATGCTTGGGCAATTACTGCATCTCAGCTCATGTTCAATGTCTTGGACGTGTGTCTGAGGCCTGAGACTCTCTCATCACACAAAAATTGGGAAAAATCCGTGGCATGCAAGCTCTCTTTTTGCTGTGCTTTAGCAGGCCTCAGTCCTAATGGATACTTGTTGGCATCGCTGCAGTATGGAGACAGCCCAGCTACATCCCTTTGAAGGTCTATTTGCTGTCCTTCTGGAAGCATGGGGAGCCGTGGCAGTGAATGAGATCTAACCCCTGGTTCATTTTGCAAAGCTGAGTATATTTCTTCTCATCCTTGTTGAACACTTCACTGTGCAGGGAGACAAGAGTCCTTGTGACTACTCCCCAGCCTGTCCAATAATGCAAAAATCTGTTTCTAACCTGGAAGGAAGATTTTCTGTCATGGGATTTCAATTTTCCCTTTTGCCCAAGAGCAGGATCCCTTCAGATTCTTCACTGATGAAATTCAAGCCAGAATATGAGCTGAGAACTCTATCCCTTGGAAATGTGATGCTGGAGAAATCCATCTTGACCAACGGACCTAGTAAGGAATGGCCTATATTGTCAAGTTCTGCACACGACTTTACAAAATAGCACTTAAAATTCTTTACAAACTCAGGAGCACTTTGCAAACATCAACTAATCCTGGTAGTCCTTCCCCTGTTGTGAGATACTAAAATAGTTGATATTGTTCTCAATTTATAACTAAGAAGATGACCTTAGTGTAGTTGAGTGGGTTAACCTCAGGCCACCCTATGCAGTTTACCAACCTTGGCTCCTGCCTCTGTATTTGACACCCTTAAAACTGGTATTTCAGCCTGCAGCTTGGGGTATGTGAGTACTGCAGGTGAGAGACCATGACTGCAGAGAAAGTCAAATCTCTGCGGGACCATTTTGCAATACAAGAAGAGTCACAGTCCCATTGGATGCCGTTGTGTCCTGATTAGGTCACAGGAAGTAAAGGTCTCCAGCCAAGCCAATGTATGTGGCTAACTGCTAGACTCAGATTAGGCAAATGCTACTCTGTATCACTGCAGAAACTGGGGCTCAGTGTGGATTCAGTTCTTTATTTCATAGAAGCCAGATAAAATGAAGTCTCTGGCTTCAGGCTGGCTCAAGTCCGTGTCTTTTGGGGCTGAATCACAACTTAAGTCATTAGAAAAACTGGCTTTGACTGAAGTGTTTCGGTGACACCATCTCTCTTTCTGGAAACAGCATAAAAATATAAGATAAAACAAAACATTTTCAGCTCCTGATTCTGATTGCCTTTTTTCCCCCCAGAGAATGGTGGAATCTGGGCACATAAGCTGTCTGGCCTGGAAAGCAACTGGCAGTATTTCAAATACGTGGACATCTTTCCAGTTTTCAAAGAAGCTGTGTGTGGGTTGGAAAGAGGGCTGACTGCCTCCGACTGATAGATGAGCTTTGGAAATTCTGCCCTTGTTTTTAGATATTTTCAAATATTTGGAGAACAATAATGAAATAGATGACTGACAAAATGGTGATTACACTTTTCAATATTTCCATAGCTGCACAATAAGGACAGCACATGAAGAAAGAACTGAAAGTTACATTATCGTTGTAGGAGCAGTGAAAGTGTCAACATTGATTTAAGAACAAAGTCACACAGATGATTTTATTTGTTCCTGATCCTCCTCTGTGATACTTCAGTCTGTTTACACAGCGTTACCCAGACTGACATTTCCTATGTGTGTCCAAATTAGTTTAATTTAAAATTGCAATGCATACTGAAGACGGAGAATTACAGTTCATATGCAGTAATCTTCCAGAAATTCACCATTGCTACTGATTAGCTTTTATTAACACCACTAACAACAGAATTCAAACAGAATGTTATTTCAGATCCCATTAAACTCATGATGAGCGCAACATTTCTATTGTTTGGTGCTGACACAGATCCACTGGAAAAATGATTCCCTGCAAGGCACAGATGGATTTTTCAGCAAATCAGAACACAAAAAAATGTTTGTTTTAGGTTCAATATTCTAGACCAAGAAAATACCCTGAACTGTGTCACATTGTCATTTAAAAAGGTATGTTTCCAAAATCAGGGGGGAAAAGTGTTCTGGTTAATAAATAAATCCTTTCAGCTTCAAAGGGTCCACTGTGGTAGGGATGAATGAAAACACAGAGTTCAGGAATATGAGGAAAGTGGTTTAAGTAACAAGACTGAATAGCAAAGCCCATCAAAGCCATTAAGGCATAAACCAACAGATTTTAAAAAGTGAGAGTTGAAGATTATTTAGTGTGGTGTGGAGGCTTTGCAGAACCCATTTCAAATGAGGATGGAACAAAAGAATGAGCAATTGCAGCTTTAGGGAAGATTTATTTCAGTGGAAGGGAAAACACTTGCTCTCTGATACCAATTAACCAACAAGAAGACGGCGTCACAAGCCCCCAATATTAAAAATGTAAATCCCAAGCCCAAGGGTGCCTGAAATGCAGGTCATACAATTTGAGGAGAGAATGCATAAAGAGATAACGAGACTTGTATTCAGACCACATCGGCTGCCTGATTATCTGCTTGCCTCCTGACTATTCTGCTAGCTTACAATAGGAGAGTGTCAGGAGAGAGAAGCAGGAGGGCCCATGGGTGAACAGGATCACCTTGGCAAGTGGGCTGAAGTTGATCAACTGTATGCCACAAAGGTTAAGAAAACAGAAGATTAAAACCTGCTGTGGTAGTATGATGCAGACAGGTGAGGGAGAAGCAACATAAAGGAGTTGTGGCACAGCTTTTGTACCCTACGACCCTGGGGCTTTGTGTGGGGCTTTAAATCAGTGGTTCCCAACAGAGGGCATGACAGGAGGCTATTGGAGCCTCTTGGAGAGTTAGGATGCATTTGCTTATTCTCACAAGGGGTCATGACCCCATGAGACCACTACATTCAGAAGGAGGGATTCAGGGTATCATGAGCAGCATGAGAATACCACAGCAGAAGTGTGGTTCACAACTCAAAAGACAGCATGAGCCAGACAGAGCACAAGGATTCTGCTGGGAAACTTCGGACCTGCTGCTTGCCATATTCAGGGGTGCTACAGACTCAAGTGGGACAGCTAAAGCTAAGCATCTTTATTAGTACTGATGCAATTACGGCCCGTGTTGTCCCCCTGAGGATCTGCCTGAACTGAAATGCCAGATCTGGAATCTCTCAGGCCTTGGGCTTGAGTCCAAGCGAGGCAACATGGGCTGTTTTGATAATGCCAGCTGATTTCCATGCTGTCAGGGCAAGAGGTGAATGGTGATGGCTAGAACAGTGGAGGTTCTAGCACAGAGAATTACGTGCTTATTCACCACAGATTACCTGGAAATAGTGTTAAAGGTAAAAGGTTGTTATGGCTTTTAATGTAGTTTCTGTGTAATTGCTGTAGTTAATAGTAGCAGTCTGATGCTAGAGAAGAGGGGACAATATTGCCAACTCCAGAATATAGCCTCTAACACAAGACTGCACTGCTATAAGCAAAACTTGGATCACTGAAACAGTATTTTTAATGGCTATAGGTGTTTCTTCATTATATTAAGTAGACACGTTGCCACAAGGCAGGTCTGCCTTTGATTTATGGTAAAGAGATTGTGGTTGGAATTAAATGAAAATTCATAGGAAAGTGAATCTAAATAAGAGTATTTGAAGAGATTCATGGTTCATTTGCGCTAATATTCATCATGTCTATTGTCTGAAGAAATACACTTGTTTAAAGCCAAATGGCAGATTATAATTTACTAACTTTGCATTCATGACATCACTGTATTGTCTATTCCATGATCAGAAATGTTAAGCCTGAGCAGTAATTTTTGCAAAATACTGTTGTAGAATTATAAATGTCATTAAACAATAGACTGAGGCAGTACTTTACAACTTCAATCTCTGGATTAAAAAAATTACCCCGAATGAAAGTGTTCTAGTAAAATGAAAACCTTGGCACTATCTTTTCCATTGCCATTATGCAGTAAGTCCTTGTTTAATATAAACCTGTTTTCCACTTTTTTAGACTCTTATCTATAACTTTTATTTCTTCTTTACTTTTAAGAAGTTTTCTTTTCCAGTTCTAGCAGAGCTTAACTCAAAGGTCCACAACTTTTTGTCCAGAAAGGATTTTAAAAATGGATTTACAGTGCTGCTGGGCAACCTGAAGTTTGTTAAGGGCAGAAACTATAGTGGAAGAGGAAGCAGATACTCTGGTTCAGAAAACCTGGCTGATAAGACCATGTTGGGTTATAGTAATTGCATTTACCTTTGAAAAAAAGTACTTTATTTTTGCAGAGTCCATAGCATTTTAATTTCTAGGAGCATCATTATTGCTGCTCTTGGACTTTGATCAATTTCTATTCCATGTTAAAACATACTGTGTAAAAAGCTAACCAGACTGGGATCTTCGCTGTTTCAACCATACCTCTCCCCTGTCTAAAGTCATTCTATGCATTGGCTGTGTGCCTTAAAGACACTTTGACCATGTCGAAAATTGAAGCAGGGAGTTCAGTTAGCTGCTTGAGGTTTGTTGGAGGAAAATCAGATGCTACAGTCCTGTTTCCCACATTCTCCCCAGTGTGATGGTGAGATGACAAAGCCTTGAGTGGCAGATCAAGTATTTAATGATCTCCGTTTATGGCTTGTAGTTTGTGTTTCTCTTCTAAAAGTGCTTCTCCTTTGGAAATATTTGAAATGTGCATGCAGTTGAAAACTTAGGTTACTCTCCATGCTGGCCACTAGAGAGAGCAAGCGGCCAAGGTAATGCTTTGCTTAAGTCCTGTAAAATGTTTCTGAGTTGAAGAGGACTCCCCCCCCAACCTCACCTTCAAGTGCCATTGGATGCCCTGTCTGTTTATATGTATTTTCTCTTTCTTAATACAGAGGTGTGGCGTGCAGGTTTCATCCCAAATTATTAAATCTTCCTATTTCACCAACCAAAGCTGAACAATAGACACCAATACATACTTTTCCCTCTGATGGAGCAGCAAATTTCATTTGTTGCAATGCTCATAGTACAGCCCATTGTTCCTGTGGGCAGAGCTCATGCTAAGTCTTAGCATTCTTGCTGAAGAGATGTGAGGATTTTGCTATTGGTTTGCAGTATTTCCCAAAATGTGGTAGAAGGAATGTCTATGTTTCTATCAGTGCTAAAGTAACACACACAGATTTTTAAAGGTTTCTGAGGTAGTCGCACTTGCTCATGTTATTACATATGTGATGAACTTCTGTTGTCATACTCAATACTGCACAAGGGTTAAAGGGGACTCCTTTCAGTAGGGGTATACTCAGGGCTAATATGCTTCAGAGGTGGATGTTCTTGTGCTTACTGACAGGCCCCTGATCAAGAAGCTGAAGAAACGTGGTGAGAAGTTTAAGGAAACACTTCACTCATTGAAACCTTAACCTATATTTTAATATGCAGCTGGGATCTCTTCTTACCACAGAAATCACATTTCACAAATTATTTACCCTAGCAAATAACCAGGCAGCCATGTTAAGAATGGGTGTAGTGCCACATAAGAGCGGGCTGTGAAACAAAGGAGCTTGCCAGTGTCTGAGATCCTGTCTCAAAATTGTAATTGCTTAGGGAAAGTGATTCTCTACTTCATAAAATGTTATGTACTGCAAAGTGAGTGACTCATCAATATGGGGATATTACCACTAGCTCTTAATGCAACTCTCCCCTCTAAGGGCAGAAAAGTTGGGGCCTGATTCTGTTGCCATTAGAAATTATGGGAGTTTTGTAGATGATTTCAATAGAGGCTGGATCAGACCTTCGTTATTTTTATGGGCTAAATGTCCTATGCATTCAGGGCTTATGCCATTACAAAGACTTATGTTTGTAATAAGAGACATATTGCTTTGGATATAAATACAGCCATGAGTATTGAATACAAAAAATATTTAAGAACATTGAGCCAAAGTTGTCCCTGTTGCAACTCCAGAAACTTAATAGAATTACACCAGGGATAGATTAGGCTTAGTAAGGGTAGCAGAGCGATATAAGTAATTGGTAAGGAATTCAGCTTTTAATTATCCTAATCTAACCCCTCGTCCCTCACTCTCAAATTTACAGATAACAAACATGAACATTCAGAAAAGCAGCCTCCCCAGTTGCTGGTCTGACTATGACTAATACAATGTGACTTGATAGAAGACTCCTTGCAGGTCCTCTTGCATGGGGAGCCCCAAAATCAGTTTTTATTAAATATGTGCATGTGTTTTAGAAGGTTTTCCTGTCATGTGTTTTGCAGTGTCCCACTTTATGACTTCCATTCCTACAGTCTCTGAGCAGCCCTGTTTGCCCTCATAAATACTCCTTGAAGTCCTGTGGTTCTCATTGTGCAAGTGAGGAATTTAAGCACAAAGAAGCACGAAAATGAGATTCACCCATAAAGATGCAGGTCCAGGGAAGGAAAGTCATAGAGGTTACATGAGATGCTGAACAGAAAGTCTATCAAAGCCAACGTGCAGGAAAAGCAAGGCATGGAGATGCAGTAGGATTCAGGTCAGATGAATATGGTCTGTGTGACTCCAGCAGAGAGCTGAGACAACAGGGAGATTGATCCTGCCTGATATTTTGCAGACTCTAGAGCACAGCTTTCTCCGTTCCAACAGTGAAATGGTCTCAAACCTCTTGCCCTAACACCTGTGCAGCCCATGGGTTTGAGAATACGAGTGAGTCTCCGTCTGCTTCAGTTTTGAACAGACATCAGCATTGTCTGAGTGAGTGGAGGAAGTGTTTTTAAAGTCAATTGCCTATGGTTTTTGCTGATTTCTAGAGGCAGTGTATGCCAGGAATTTTAAGCCAGATATACAGAAATGGCAAATCCTCACTCATTTGGGTCATGAGAGTTAAGGTGCAGAGGGCAGTTCTGAAATTTAAAAAAGCCAGTCTATCTTATTCTGAGGGCTCTGTGGAGTTTGGGTATGACATCAATTTTGTTAAGCTGCTGTCTTCTCTCCCTGGAAGAGAATGTTGTATCTCCATCCAGATACTGGCACATCCCTATTTTTATGCCAGCTATGCCAGAGTTACAAAGTTTTAGTCAAGCATGATGAGACATGACAGGGCACACTTTATTGAATAATAATATCTGCCTAAGTGCATTTTCCATCTGCATTTAAATGCTATGCATCTGAAGTAAAGAAGCAATTCCAAAACATGTTTTTGTGTGTATACAACAATGGATACCTCATTACTGTTTACATGTTGTGTAAATTAAGGAACAAGAAGCAAAATTATTATTATTAAAAAAATACCCAACAGAAATCAGTCCTCAGCAGAAACTATGATAACTTCATATTTGGAAGGAATCCTTTTCTTAATGTTTTCTCTCCCTGCTGTATTTTTAAAGCATTATATTATTTAAAATGGATCTTTTTACACTAGAGGTCTTTAGGAACCTGCAGGAGACGAAAGCCTGTAGCAGCCCTTCCGATGCTGACAGTTTAAACCTAAGAAGCTCTGACATTACTGGCATA